>JALJCO010005396.1:0-12165 GCA_023101725.1 Atherinomorus stipes
CAAACATATGACCACAAAACCACCCACCAGGTGAATTACTAAATGTCACATTTAAAACAATAAAACAAACTCTGTTTGACACTGTAGAGCTTGGAATCTTTTTAATGTCTAAATATGAAGTATTTCAATATTACCTTACAGATCTGACCTCAGTTATGAGGTATATATTATATTATATATTAAAATATTCCATATTTGGGAAGTTTGAAGGAAAAATTTATTTTATAAATTCATATTTATATGAGTTTATATTAAAATATAAATATTTGTCATATAAAAATATGTAATTAAATGTTGACTGGAAATTAATACATAAAATGAATAAAATAAAATATAATCAAATGAGGTACAATATTGTTAACATATGTTCCTATATACATCTTTTTAAATTTTCTATGATTTTTTTCTTTTTTTTTTCTAAAAGGAAAGTTAATTAAATATAAACATCTTCACAATCTGCTACAAATAAAGGGAAACATTTGAAGTTTTTGTTATTTATAGGTTATTGTGTGATAATATTTCTGGTCCGGCCCACTTAAGATCTAATCGTGCCGTTTGTGGCCCCTGAACTAAAATGAGTTTGTTTAAAAAGTAAAAGATTTGATGAATGTAAACGGTTTGTATATTATATATACTCTGCCTTCATTGTGTCCTATTTGTCATATTGTTCAGAAATTTGGGGAAATGCAAATAAAACAAGTATTGACACTTTAGTTAAGTTACAAAAAAAAAGCTATTAGACTTATTAATAAAGTGGGATATCGTCAACATACTAATAAACTTTTTATTGAAAGTAATACTTTAAAATTTAAAGACACACTGTATATGTTAGAATATTATAGGAGAAAAGTAGCAAAATCTAGATGTTTCTGTTATCGGTGTGAAACTGTGGAAAGAACTGAATGAACTCCAAATTATGTGCTTTTTTGGTGAACTTTAAAAGAGCCTTAACATGTAAAATTATAAAAGATTATTCTGTTGTGTAGATATATTGTGTAACCATGAGAATGTGTAGTATGAATCTGTAAGAATATTTGAATATGAATGTGTATATGTGTACATACAGTATATGCATCTATGTAAACTGACAGAAGATATTTTTGTTTTGTAGACTAATGAGGGTCGGCAATTATAAGCCTTGGCTTCAGCCTACACCTTTTTTTATTGGTTTGTAATGTTCTATTTGTTTCTGGTATTGTTTTGATTTACCAAAATAAAGCTTATCAATCAATCAATATTGATCAAAATGGTCATTTTGGTCATAATCGTGCAGCTCTAAAGCATGCCCGTGTTGTAAGAGGGTCCTACAGGCACGTGGAGGCCACACACACTGATGAGCCTCATCAGGACTTGTCTTGAGGGACTTTTTGCTGACATTGGATCAGCTTGCATTGTGATTTTCCACTTTTATTTTGAGAATAATTCTGAATCCAGACCTCGATGGGATGATAATTTTCATTTACATCGATCATTTTTATGCTATTTTGTTCTCAATGCGCTCTATTATATATAAAATAAAGATTTCAACTGAAATGTTTCATAAACTGAGATTAAAATATATTTAGAGGGAAATAATGCATGAATCTGATTCACATTCAGATCTCCCCATCTTTCCAGCAGCACTTAAATGCAACATGCAGAGCTGTGAGGGTGTGAAAAGGGTGGTGTAAACGCTCCACACACACACACACACACAAGCTGATCCGTGTGCAGATGCATGTGTGTCCTCATGCACGTTCCTCTAACAATCTGTTCATAAAATAATCTGACACATCGGTGAGGTCGACGGTGAAAACCCGCGTGCAAAATATTCGTGTTTGCAAGAACCCAAAGTTACTCACAAATTGTTTTACATGTTTGTAAAAGTGCCAGAACTCGTCCAAGTCCATAAAAACCTGTCTTCATTCGCCTGCAGCTGCCCGTCATTCACGGTGATTCACGTCATCTCTGCCAGCATGCACCTGCAGACTCCCCCAGGTCTGTTCTGACTGTGGGGAGTGCTGACAGCTTCCTGGCAAGCAGAGGAAAAACTGCACCCCTTCTGCAGAAAGAGTGCGGAGGTAAAAACTGCCAAGAACTCCAGTCAGAGATCTCCGCAAGGTCGAGCCTGTTTGCTTTGTTTTCAGTCAGGTACTTATCCACCTCGTGGGAGCTAATGCTTATTGTCAGTGTGCTTTAGCCGACGGTGGAATAACGTTCCACCGTAGGAGCGTTATTCACTGCTCCACCGTTTTTTATATCTTGCATAAAAGTGATATTTAAACAGATGAGGGTGCTATAAGGACACTCTGCAGCGCTCTAGCATGGAAACATGGCTAATCTAAAGTCTGAACTTCACCTCAGATAAAGGTAGCTGCCATTTATGTCAATTATTATCCATCAATAAAGCTAATAAAGAGGCAAAAAATGATCATGTATTCAACCTCACGGCAGCTCATTTTTACTTGATCCCATTGTGTGACTTGTGTGTGTCAACGTGTTGATTCAGATTCAAACTTGAGCCTTTAAAACAACAAAGTGGAGGCAGAAGCTTGTAGTTGATGGATGAACGCTCTGTGACCGAGCGAAACAGAAGAACTCTTCCAGAAATCTCTCCGGTGTATTTAAACTTCAGTTTCATTTTCAAAGCTTTGTTTGCTGAACCGTGAAATAAAAATGGTTTAGTTTGAATGTGTGAGCATCGTGCAGGGAGACAACGATGAAGTGCAGCCAGCATCCACTGCATCAGGTCCACCTTCAAGTTCTCAGACCCCTTTTTTCCCTCCAGAACTGTCTGAATTCCTGCAGTCATTTTCCAACAAGGTGCTCAAGAGATTCTGCTTCCTACTGACAACAAACCATCACACAGTAGCTGCAGATATGTCAGCTGGACATCATGATGAGAATCTCTCGTTCCACCTCATTGTGATGAGAATCTCACCGTTTCACCTCATCGTGATGAGAATCTCACGTTCCACCTCATCATGATGAGAATCTCATTCCACCTCATCATGATGAGAATCTCTCGTTCCACCTCTCATGAGTAGAAGTCTCTCGTTTCACCTCATCGCGATGAGAATCTCACGTTCCACCTCATCGTGATGAGATTCTCACGTTCCACTTCATTGTGGTGAGAATCTCACCATTTCACCCTCATCGTGATGAGAATCTCACGTTCCACCTCATCGTGATGAGAATCCCACGTTCCACCTCATCGTGATGGGAATCTCAGTTCAACCTCATTGTGATGAGAATCTCACCGTTCACCTCATCGTGATGAGAATCTCACGTTCCACCTCATCGTGATGAGAATCTCCAGTTCCACCTCATCGTGATGAGAATCTCACTGTTTCACCTCATCGTGATGAGAATCTCACGTTCCACCTCATTGTGATAAGAATCTCACCGTTTTACCTCATCGTGATGAGAATCTCACGTTCCACCTCAGTCGTGATGAGAATCTCACCCGTTTCACCTCATCGTGATGAGAATCTCACGTTCCACCTCATCGTGATGAGAATCTCACGTTCCACCTCATCGTGATGAGAATCTCACTGTTTCACCTCATCGTGATGAGAATCTCCAGTTCCACCCCATCGTGATGAGAATCTCACCATTTCACCTCATCGTGGTGAGAATCTCACGTTCCACCTCATCGTGATGAGAATCTCACCTTCCACCTCATTGTGATGAGAATCTCACCGTTTTACCTCATCGTGATGAGAATCTCACGTTCCACCTCATCGTGATGAGAATCTCACCGTTTCACCTCATCGTGATGAGAATCTCACGTTCCACCTCATCGTGATGAGAATCTCACTGTTTTACCTCATCGTGATGAGAATCTCCAGTTCCACCTCATCGTGATGAGAATCTCACCATTTCACCTCATCGTGATGAGAATCTCACGTTCCACCTCATCGTGATGAGAATCTCACGTTCCACCTCATCGTGATGAGAATCTCACGTTCCACCTCATCGTGATGAGAATCTCCAGTTCCACCTCATTGTGATGAGAATCTCACGTTCCACCACATCGTGATGAGAATCTCAGTTCCACCTCATCCTGATGAGAATCTCCGTTCCACCTCATCGTGATGAGAATCTCACGTTCCACCTCATTGTGATGAGAATCTCACCGTTTTACCTCATCGTGATGAGAATCTCACGTTCCACCTCATCGTGATGAGAATCTCACTGTTTCACCTCATCGTGATGAGAATCTCCAGTTCCACCTCATCGTGATGAGAATCTCACCATTTCACCTCATCGTGATGAGAATCTCACGTTCCACCTCATCGTGATGAGAATCTCACCATTTCACCTCATTGTGATGAGAATCTCACCGTTTTACCTCATCGTGATGAGAATCTCACGTTCCACCTCATCGTGATGAGAATCTCACTGTTTCACCTCATCGTGATGAGAATCTCCAGTTCCACCTCATCGTGATGAGAATCTCACCATTTCACCTCATCGTGATGAGAATCTCACGTTCCACCTCATCGTGATGAGAATCTCACGTTCCACCCATAGACTGTATATAATTACTGGACGTAGCTTCCGGTCTCTTCTGAATAGAGAAATGTGAAGCCAGGTGGGCGTGTCTTACCGTCGCCATCTTGCCGTGTCACGTACGTCGTCACTCCAGGAAAATCCTAAAATGGGCACAGCGCGGCCGCGGGACAAATGATTGACAGCTGACGTACTGTGGGCTAAACGCTAACTGAGCTAACACGAAACTAAGAGGAGCTAACAAAGATAAGCCCCCTAAGCGGCATGGTTAAGGTAAGACATGCTTAGACTTGCAATTCGCTGACTAAACACCGCCGTTGTGCGACTCTGTAACAAACTGAGACCTTATTAAGAGCAAAGAAGGAGCTAACTAGGAGCCTCCGGTCGGCAGGCGGAGCTTCCGGTCTGCCGCATGTCAATCATAAGGACACGCCCTTAATTATGTGTAATTTGAAGAATAAATAACATCTAAACGAATGAGTTATAAAAAAATTCACCCCCCTCACAGTTGACATGAAGGTAAACTTGACCTAATAAACCCTAAAATGATTTTTTGAACCAGGCTGTAAACCTGTTTATTTCTGCTGTGAAGTTGGCGTTTTAACATGGGAGTCTATGGGGGATTTGCTCGCTCTTGGAGCCAGCCCCTAGCGGATGAAGGGAGGATTACACTATTTACAACGGGGGAAGCGAGCTTCACTGTTCTGAGGCGGAGTTGCCCCTTGGTTCCACCTCATCGTGACGAGAATCTTACGTTCCACCTCATCGTGATGAGAATCTCCAGTTCCACCTCATTGTGATGAGACTCTCACGTTCCACCTCATCGTGATGAGAATCTCCAGTTCCACCTCATCCTGATGAGAATCTCCGCGTTCCACCTCATCGTGATGAGAATCTCACATTCCACCTCATTGTGATGAGAATCTACCATTTCACCTCATCGTGATGAGAATCTCACGTTCCACTGCATCGTGATGAGAATCTCACGTTCCACCTCATCGTGATGAGAATCTCCAGTTCCACCTCATCCTGATGAGAATCTCCGTTCCACCTCATCGTGATGAGAATCTCACATTCCACCTCATTGTGATGAGAATCTCACCATTTCACCTCATCGTGATGAGAATCTCACGTTCCACCTCATCGTGATGAGAATCTCACGTTCCACCTCATCGTGATGAGAATCTCACCATTCCACCTCATCGTGATGAGAATCTCACCATTTCACCTCATCGTGATGAGAATCTCACGTTCCACCTCATCGTGATGAGAATCTCACGTTCCACCTCATCATGATGAGAATCTCTCGTTCCACCTCATCGTGATGAGAATCTACCGATCATGCCCTGGCTACGTGGTTACAAAGATAAGTCTTTGGCTGGTGGCGGCTCTACATTGAATAACTCTCCGGGTGAGACACCCTCCAAGTCTCCCCCCCCCCCGCACAGAAAAAGAACTTGCACTAACTTTTGCACCGTGTTTGGCGATATGCACGACTCCAGCACTTCATGAACTCAATACTGAACCTTTGTTTCCCGTCTTCCTTGATTGGATGAACTGATTAATCCAGGTGTGTCTGACCATCTGAAGTCAGTATAAACTCCTAGAAATAAGGAAAAAATAAGGAACGTATCCTTTAATACTGTCACGTTTCCAATGTCCTGATGTTTAAGGAGCTGATTGTTCCATGAGTGGAGGTAAAACAGGTGCACAGGTGTGGAGGTTAAAGGAGGAGGAATGCTGATTCAGAGGAGCCAGAGTGAGTTATGGCTGAGAGAAAGTTCTGAATTGGAGAAAGAAGAAGCAACGTTAGGCGTGTTGGTGGGACGCTTGACCCGTGTTTGACATCAGAGGGTTAAAGTGGGCGTGAGCTGACTCGTAAGAGCTGCTGCGTCGTCTGTTTCCGATTCCTTCAGATGTCAGAAGAACCAAAAAAAATGCCAGAATGAGAACATCTGGGTTGGAAATTCAACAGTATTATTATTCTAACATGCAGATCTCACTATGTTTTCTGGTTTTAAGAGTTTTGTTTAGTCTGATTTTAGTTGGATTATAACCAGATTAAACGCTGGGTTTGAGTCAGTTTGATGTGACGTGTAAAAGCCAGGATCCACGGTCTCAGCTGCTTATTTTTAGCTCTCTTCCAGTGAAAGGTAGACGGATGGTAGATAAGAGGCAGGCTGGGAGTGGTGCTGGCAAAGAAACGTGACAGAAAACATTCAGGGGAAACAGCAGCGCGGCATCCTGCAGGAACAAAGCATAGAAATCCTGCGCTCAGCAGGCCGTGACGGACATGGACAGGGTTTCTCCAGAATCAGGGAGTTGCTGTTTTTATTAGTCCAAACACGAATCGAAACATGAATCAAACTTTTTTATTAAAAAAAAAAAAAACAAACATATAGTGAGATGTTTTATTGTCTGTTTTTGGAACAAAGATGATCACTATCTGCCAACTTTTTCCAGCTTTTAATGGTTAGTTTGGATTATTCAGAGTGGGATTAAATGCTTTGTGTTCATTGTGCTCATCTACATTCACCTTCCTCTTCCTCAGCTGAACGGTTTATACAAATATCTAAACTGCATGACTAGATGCTGCCGTGTGATTGGCTGACGTGGTGAAAAAGACTTGCTAAAGGAACGGTGAGATTCTCATCACGATGAGGTGGAACGATGAGATTCTCATCACGATGAGGTGGAACGGTGAGATTCTCATCACGATGAGGTGGAACTGTAAGATTCTCATCACGATGAGGTGGAACGGTGAGATTCTCATCACGATGAGGTGGAACGGGAGATTCTCATCACGATGAGGTGGAACGGTGAGATTCTCATCACGATGAGGTGGAACTGTAAGATTCTCATCACGATGAGGTGGAACGGTGAGATTCTCATCACGATGAGGTGGAACGGGAGATTCTCATCACGATGAGGTGGAACGGGAGATTCTCAGCACGATGAGATTCTCATCACGATGAGGTGGAACGGGAGATTCTCAGCACGATGAGGTGGAACGGGAGATTCTCATCACGATGAGGTGGAACGGTAAGATTCTCATCACGATGAGGTGGAACGGGAGATTCTCAGCACGATGAGGTGGAACGGGAGATTCTCATCACGATGAGGTGGAACGGTTAGATTCTCATCACGATGAGGTGGAACGGTGAGATTCTCATCACGATGAGGTGGAACGGTGAGATTCTCATCACGATAAGGTGGAACGGTGAGATTCTCATCACAATGAGGTGGAACGGTGAGATTCTCATCACGATGAGGTGGAACGGTGAGATTCTCATCACGATGAGGTGGAACGGTAAGATTCTCATCACGATGAGGTAGAACGGTGAGATTCTCATCACAATGAGGTGGAACGGTGAGATTCTCATCACGATGAGGTGGAACTGTAAGATTCTCATCACGATGAGGTGGAACGGGAGACTCTCATCAGGATGAGGTGGAACGGGAGATTCTCATCACGATGAGGTGGAACGGTGAGATTCTCATCACAATGAGGTGGAACAGTGAGATTCTCATCACGATGAGGTGGAACGAGAGATTCTCATCACGATGAGGTAGAACTGTAAGATTCTCATCACGATGAGGTGGAACGGTGAGATTCTCATCACGATGAGGTGGAACGGTGAGATTCTCAAAACGATGAGGTGGAACGCGAGATTCTCATCACGATGAGGTGGAACGGTGAGATTCTCATCACCATGAGGTGGAACTGTAAGATTCTATCATGATGAGGTGAACGGTAAGATTCTCATCACGACAGGGTGGAACGGAGAGATTCTCATCACGATGAGGTGGAACGGGAGATTCTCATCATGTGATGAGGTGGAACGGTAAGATTTCATCACGATGAGGTGGAACGGTGAGATTCTCATCACGATGAGGTGGAACAGTGAGATTCTCATCACGATGAGGTGGGACGAGATTCTCATCAATGAGGTAGAACTGTAAGCATTCTCATCACGATGAGGTGGAACGGTGAGAGATTCTCATCACGATGAGGTGGAACGGTAAGATTCTCATCACGATGAGGTGGAACGGTGAGATTCTCATCAGGATGAGGTGGAACGGGAGATTCGCATCACGATGAGGTGGGAACGGGTGAGATTCTCATCACGATGAGATGGAACGGTAAGATTATCACGATGAGGTGGAACGGAGAGAGAGAGATTTCATCACAATGAGGTGGAACGGTGAGATTCTCATCACAATGAGGTGGAACGGGAGAGATTCTCATCACGATGAGGGGAACGAAAAGATTCTCATCACGATGAGGTGGAACGGTGAGATTCTCACCACCACGAGGGAATATGAGATTCTATCACGATGAGGTGAACGAGATTCTCATCACGATGAGGTGGAATCAAGATTCTCATCATGAGGTGGAACGGTGAGATTGTCACATCATGAGGGGAACGGGAGATTCTCATCACGATGAGGTGGAATGCGAGATTCTCACTGATGAGGGAATGGTTAGATTCTCATCACGATGAGAATGGTTAGATTCTCACAAGATGAGGTGAACGGTGAGATTCTCATCACGATGAGGTGGAACGGTGAGATTCTCATCACGATGAGGTGGAACGGGAGATTCTCATCACGATGAGGTGGAACGGGGAGATTCTCACGATGAGGTGGAACGGGGCCAGGATTCTCATCATGATGAGGTGGAACGGTGAGATTCTCATCATGATGAGAGGTGGAACGGTGAGATTTCATCATGATGAGGTGGAACGGTGAGATTCTCATCAGGGATGAGGTGGAACGGTGAGATCATCACGATGAGGTGGAACAGAGAGATTCTCATCACGATGAGGTGGAACGAGAGATCATGATGAGGTGGAACGGGAGATTCTCATCACTATGAGGTGGGGAAGATCTCATTAATGCATGAGGTGGAATGGTGAGATTCTCATCACGATGAGGTGAAATGGTGAGATTCTCATCACGATGAGGGAGACCCGAGATTCTCATCACTATGAGGTAGAACAGTGAGATTCCTCATCACGATGAGGTGAAATGGTGAGATTCTCATTACGATGAGGTGGAACGAGAGATTCTCATCACGATGAGGTGGGACCTGGTGAGATCATCACAGAATTTCTAGATTCTCACGATGAGGTGGAATGGTGAGATTCTCATCACGAAGAGGTGGAACAGTGATTCTCACACGATGAGGTGGAACGTGAGATTCTCATCAATGCATGAGGTGATGGGGTATGACACCCTCATCACCATCTTGTACCCAGCCAGGGTGCACAGACCCCCCACTGTCACACTAACTGGCACCTGAACCTGGTCTGCCCTCAAAGCAACACTTCAAGGCGCCGTAACTGAACCATAAATGCCAGTGTGTCCCAGAACGGGCCCAGACGTGTCGGCTATCTGGGCCCAACACTGTGGCCTCTCGTTCACATCCGGAGCTTGACTACAATCGCTGCATTGTCTGACTAAGGTCCAATCTCTAAGGGTAAGTGGTGGAGGGATGCACCCCTGCAAACGAAGGGTTTTCCAATGTACACTTACAAGGAAGGGGCATGACGATCACTGGCAAGATGGCTGCTGCTGCCGAGTCCCAAAAAAATCCATAAATGTAAATATTTCTCCATAGATAAAGCTAAAAAGTATGAAAACTGTTTTATTGTCTAGTTTAAATGCTTAACGGCTTTGTAAAATGCACATAAATAAAATAATCGGGCTGTTCTTTCAGTCCTTCCCTCGTAGCTTCGGTTGGAAGTGGCAATGGCTCAAAGGAGAAGGTAAAAAGAGAAGTGAGATTGGGCCTTAATCTTCTGTTAGGAAAGTTAAAGAAAAAAGAAGCTTTAAGCTCCTGATCTCTGCAACTGTCCACAGCTGTACGGGAAAGTGTTAACTGTGGGCCCTGCAGCATCAGAGATAACGCAACGGGATGGAAACTCAAACCCCAGCGGTGCTTCAGGAAATGCAGAACAAATCACACGCTGAAGATAAAAGCTAAACATGTCGGTGCTACAGCGGAGACGCACCACATCTGTGAAACAGCACGACCCGAATGCTCTCAGCGGAATGCGGTCTTCTCAGCTCCTCATCTTCAGCGTGTGATTTGTTCTGCATTCCCTGAGCCACGCTGCTGGGTAGGCTTCTATCCCGTTGCGTTATCTCTACTACATCTCAGCCACATCCAGAACGTCAAGCTTCCAGTTGCATCAACTATGAAGAAAAGTCCTGACAGGAGACTCAACACTCCGAGTTACACAGATATTTTTTTACAAGGGTGTAATACAATACATCGATCTGTATCAATGTACCGATCCAAAACCACTCAATCCACTAAAACTGATACCAAACTCACTTTTATTTAGAAATGGGTTTATTTGAAGTTCCTCCAACACTGTTTTCCATCTGAGTGGAGATTTTCATTTTCATCTCATTTAATAAACCAGGGTTTCTACCTTTCTTCTTCTAGGAGTTATTTTCCAGGACATTTCCAGGACATTTTCCAGGACATTTCCAGCTGCTACAGTACGAGTATAATTTATCAGAATCATAGAATAATGACTTCCATCCCAGAGCTTTTGGAGACGCTTTTCTGACAATTTTAGTTTATGAAAGTCAGTGATGAAGCAGAGACCAAGGAAAGGAAAGACGAGGGAGGGGGGAGACGAAGCAGAGACGAAAGAGAGACGAAGCGGAGACGAAAGAGAGACGAAGGGGAGACGAAGCAGAGACGAAAGAGAGACGAAGCGGAGACGAAAGAGAGACGAAGCGGAGACGAAAGAGAGACGAAGCGGAGACGAAGGGAGACGAAGCGGAGACGAAAGAGAGACGAAGCGGAGACGAAAGAGAAACGAAGGGGGGGGGGGGGGGAGACGGCTAGAGAGACGAATTGAGAGAGACGAAGCGGAGACGAAAGAGAGACGAAGGCGAGACGAAAGAGAGACGAAGCGGAGACGAAGGGAGACAGGAAAAGAGACGAAAGAGAGACGTGCGGAGACGAAAGAGAAACGAGGAGAGACGAAGCAGAGACGAGCAGAGAGACAAAAAGCGGAGACGAAAGAGAGACGAAGCGGAGACGAAAGAGAGACGAAGCGGAGACGAAGGGAGACGAAGCGGAGACGAAAGAGAGACGAAGCGGAGACGAAGGGAGACGAAGAAGAGACGAAAGAGAGACAAAGGGGAGACGAAAGAGAGATGAAGCAGAGAAGAATTAGAGACGAAGGGGAGACGAAAGAGAGACAAAGGGGAGACGAAAGAGAGACAAAGCGGAGACGAAGCGGAGATGAAGCAGAGACGAAGGGGAGACGAAGGGGAGACGAAAGAGAGACGAAGCAGAGACGAAGGGAGACGAAGGGGAGACGAAAGAGAGACAAGGCGGAGACGAAGCGGAGACTAAGCAGAGACGAAAGAGAGACGAAGCGGAGACGAAAGAGAGACGAAGGGAGACGAAAGAGAGACGAAGCAAAGACGAAAGAGAGACGAAGCAAAGACGAAAGAGAGACGAAGCAGAGACGAAGGAGACCGAAAGAGAGACGAAGCAAAGACGAAAGAGAGACGAAGCAGAGACGAAGGGAGACGAAAGAGAGACGAAGCAAAGACGAAAGAGAGACGAAGCAGAGACGAAGGGAGACGAGCAGAGACAAGGAGAGAGGAAGCTGAGACGAAGCAGTGACGAAGGAGAGA
>JALJCO010005397.1:0-25000 GCA_023101725.1 Atherinomorus stipes
TTTGTTCAACTGAAGAAAGTTGAAGCACATCCAGTCATTAATCTCATCAATACATTTACCAAGAGCCTGTAAAGGGCCCCGGTCTCCTGGTGACACTAATATATAGCTGTGTGTCATCTGCGTAGCTATGGTAACTAATATTGTTGTTCTTTATAAAATAAAATACAAACTGTTTATCTGCTTTCAGACTTGCATTGTGGAATATTTAACCGGAGCGGTCTTTTCAAACATGGCCTTGCGGATTTCGTCCTGGCCACGTTCTGACATTGTAGCAGATAAGTCGACTGTCGCGTCTTCAGTGACGGCCATCCTTTCATCCCAGTCTGGGACATTTCCTTGTGCAGTCAGCCAAAACAACGTGGTGCAACTTTTCCGCTCGTATGACATGGAGCCCAGCCGATAAATAGCCGTTACATCTTTGGGGTAAAAGAGCGGAACGTTTGAGTGCAAACGGCAAAAAAGACCAAGTCTGCACCATTACAGTACAGCTTTCTAGAGCAGAGGCTTGGTAATGAACCATTCATTTGATTCAAGTGTGCTAGAAAGAATGCATCTAAGAGTTGCAGGATTTTGGCTCTTGAGTACTTGACTGGGCCATTCCTGCCTTAAAAGGGCTTTACAATCTACAACCCATCACAATTTACCCCACAGTCGCACACTGACCGTGATTAAGAGGTAGTGGTCGGGGAGATCTGGTGGAGTTTGAAGGGTCACTGATTTCTGTTTTCTTTGGCATCATGAGACACACCTGAGCATATTTATCAAAGATCTCACCTGAATCAGAGCTCTGTTCCTGATCTGACTGTACAGAGTCTTGATGTGCGGTGCCAGGTACATGTCCAACAGCAGATTATCCTGAAACAAATACCACAGTCGTCATCATCACGTATCAAATGAAACATTTTACCATTTCATGGAAAAAAGTTCTGGACTGCAGGCAGACCAGTTCAGCAGCCAGACTCGTCTCCTGTTTCCAGCCATGCTGTTGTGATGGATGCAGTATGTGGTTCAGCATCGTCTTGCTGAAATCTGCAAGGCTTCCCTGAAAGAGACGTTTTCTGGATGGGGAGCAGATGTTGCTCTAAAACCTCCGTGTACTTTCCAGCATTGATGGAGCTTCACAGATGTGGAAGCTGGAATGCAACCCCATCCCATCAGAGATGCAGCTGATAACAAGCTGGATGCTCCCTCTCCTCTTTAGTCTGCAGGACACGGCCTCCATGCTTTCCAGAAACATCCTCACATTTTCATCCATCAGAACAGTTTCCACTTTGCCTCAGAGCATTTTAAATGAGCTTTGGTCAGGAGAAGATGGATGGTGGTGTTTCTGGATCCTGTTCACATATGGCTTCTTCTTTGCATGATGGAGCTTTATGCTGCATTTGTGGATTTCAGGGTGAACTGTGTTCACAGACAGAGATTTCTGGAAGTCTTCCTGAGTCCATGCATAGGTTTCCAGTAGAGAATCATGTCTGCTTTTAATGCAGAAGTTCACTAGCATGCAGCCTTGTCCCATGCACACAGAGATTCCTCCTGATTCTCTCCATCTTCTGATGATATTCTACACTGTAGATGGAGGATCTTCAAAGTCTAAGGAGCATTTTTCTGAATTTTTCCACAACTTTTAGAGCCAGTTTGTCTCAGATTGGTGAACCTCTGTCCATCTTTCCATCTGAGAGACTCTGCCTCTCTGAAATACTCCTTTTATACCCAGTCATCTTTCTGACCTGTTTCCAGTTAAACCAGTTAGCTGTCAAATGCTCCCCCAGTTGGTACGTTTCCAGCCTTTTGTTGCTCCTTTTCCACCTTTTTACAGACGTGTTGCTGCCATCAGATTCACAATCAGTGATGATTTTCCATCAAATGGTAAAATATCTCAGCTTCAGTATCTACGTTGTTTATGTTCTACTGGGAATAAATATTGTGTAAAATGTGAGTAGAAAACAGAAAACGATTTTTAAGTCTCATCAACCCATGTCATGACTTGCTCAGTTTTCTCAGTTTCATGAAGCATTGTGTCCAAACAGCCGTGCAGTGAGGAAGACTGCTCTTACCTTCATTTCGTCCAGCAGCTTCAGACAGGACGCATACTTGGACTCATAGAACTTGAAGATGATGTCTCGGATTTGAGGTTCTAACTCCAGGAATAACTTAAAGGAGCTGAAGGCAAAAAAATAATCTCAGATTTCTACTGGCAAAAATACGAAATCCAAACTCGATCATCAAGATAGCAGCACTCAAACAGATCATGGATCCATGTTTCCCCCCTCCCCAATGAGACGTGGGAATAGTTTCACCTGCTGGAGATGACGTTACGTTGGAGTTCCTGTCTGTCAAACGTGGCCAGAGCACACAGGCCTCCGTACACCGCCACGTTACTGGGAGACAGCAGCTGCAGGGAGATCACATTTCAACAAGAGTACCTAACTGCAGTTACAATGACCGTCAAGGGCGCCGCCATACATCCAATCCATACAGGAAGTCGCATTCGGAAGTTAGATACTCTAGTGGTGTTTGTCTATCTGCAGCTTGCAAACAGATGCGTATGGTGTAGTCGGGTGGTTAGGGTTAGATTTTAGTAAGTTACATGAAGAAAAAACTTCCGATTGGGACTTCCGGTGTGGATTGGATATATGGCGACTTATCGTGACTATCCTCTCCATTTAAATGGTAAAATGGCTCATTTAGGTGGAATTTAGCACCTACCTATTTACCACCTTTTCACAGTTCCTCATCACACATCACTTCACTCATTCCAAGATGAACTGGGCTGCTAATCTCTGATTTCCACTGAAGCAACGTGGTTTGTTTTTGGAGAAGATAATAATAATATTTAGGTCAGGGGAAATTCCGGACACAAAACAAATTGGTTATTTTTTGGGGGTATCCCCCCCCTTCTGTGGAGACCAGGATTATACATACTGCCCTGGTAGTTGGGGAGATGTACTTCATTTATTCTGAGGGTGTCATTTCACACAGGAGGAAAAGGAAAAAGACTTAATGATGGAAAAGAAAATCTGTTTTACAGCGTTCAGCCTACGGTGGTCCGGTCTCCTCACTGGTGAGATGGATTTCCTTTGAGTCTAGCCGGGTGCAGTCCTGTACTTTGGCCCGTTTGCTGAGGATGGATTCTGCCGTTATATTCAATATTAAAATATATACAGCCTCCTGCATCTTCCTATGAGGAAAAAGCAACATAAGAAGCCTCGGGCTGTGACGGGCAGGATGAATGATCAATGTTGAATTCAGAGGATTTGGTCAAATCTTGTGAGACGTCCATATTCCTGACCCGGGGTTCTGGGCTGGCTCTGATTTCTATGTGTACAAGCTGACTGTTCCCGTTATGATCAACTAGTTTCCGTCAAACTTTACAGTGGTGGCTGTGGTTGCTCCAGCTCCTCTCTGGTTTAAAAGCAGCACAGACGCTAGTTTTTAGCATGAGCTCCTGTGGAAGCGGCCGTCTCACCTCTGGACAGTCGCAGTGGTCAAACGAAGCCTGCAGGAAACATTTGGCAGCTGGTTTGTATTTTCGGGAGGCCAACTCAGCCAGTCCTACAACCACAAGAAGTAAAGTCAGGTTTGTACACGTTCCCCCACTCAGCTGTGGAATCATCCCCCTAAACCCCCCCCTGACTCCAACCCCCAACCCAGGTCCTGGTTCAGTTCTGCCCACCACATAAATGATGTGTGCAAGAAAGTCCACAGAGGACAAAAGCTCTGGGTTAAACTGATGCAAACACTGAGATGTTCAGTCACCCGGAAGCAGAAGTGTCCAGCTCCGGTTCTGGAGGGGCCGATCATGCAGGTTCTAGTGGTTTACCTGCTCCAACACACCTGGATCTAATCAAATGGATGATCATTAACTTCAGTCAGGTGTGTTGGAAGAGGGAAACAACGAAAATCTGCCAGACAGCTGCCAGCAAAGACCAGTTTGACACCCCAGCCACAGAGGATGAACTGGTCACCAGTGCAGGTGTGTGTGTGTGTGTAACTGGTTTTTATGAGGGGCCGTATAGGCCATAATTTATTCTCTCATTCACATACATACATTTTTGCACTCACATACATACATTCTTCTTCTCACTTACATATATTCTTCCTTTCACATACATATATTCTTTTCTCACTTACATATATTCTTCCTTTCACATACATATATTCTCTTCTCACTTACATATATTCTTCTTCTCACATACATATATTCTTTTCTCACTTACATATATTCTTCCTTTCACATACATATATTCTTTTCTCACTTACATATATTCTTCCTTTCACATACATATATTCTTTTCTCACTTACATATATTCTTCCCTTTCACATACATATATTCTTTTCTCACTTACATATATTCTTCCTTTCACATACATATATTCTTTTCTCACTTACATATATTCTTCCTTTCACATACATATATTCTTTTCTCACTTACATATATTCTTCCTCACACACACATATATTCTTTCAGAGAATATATGTGTGTGTGTGAGGAAGAATATATGTAAGTGAGAAGAAGAATATATGTAAGTGAGAAGAAGAATATATGTTTGTGAAAGGAGGAATATATGTAAGTGAAAGGAAGAATATATGTAAGTGAAAGGAAGAATATATGTAAGTGAGAAGAAGAATGTATGTATGTGAGTGCAAAAATGTATGTATGTGAATGAGAGAATAAATTATGGCCTATACGGCCCCTCATAGGTTTTACCTGCAGCACACTTTAATTTGGTGAGGACGGCCTGATTCTGGCTGTCTCGTTCTCCTCGTTGCTGCAGACATGGAAGGAGATCATCAGCTTGGATATTTTAGGAAGACAATGTCTAACAGAGACAAAAGCCTGCTACACACTCCACGCAAAGCCAGAACTTTCTTTCTGTTCTCGAGGCCACGAGAACAAAATGACGTGATTTTGTTCTCGTGCTCCTGATTGAGGATGTCTTGCAGCTTGCTCGACACATCAGCCGAGCAGAACTTTTTCTTCTCGTGGGGTTCTGAGTGATTGGGTCGGACATTCTAGGTGGGCGTGGTTAACGCAGAGAAGCTGGAAGCACAAAGTTATAACTTCCACATTTCCACAGATTCAAGCATAGCATCAAGAAACAGCTGATCGAGATGGTAAGAAAATATGAATCCCCACCCAGTGGCCGTAATCTCTGCCCCGTGGTGGACAAAGCTTCTCCTGGAGTATATCGACCACCAAACAACCTTTTTTTTTTGTTTTTGTGCCTTCGAGAACAAGAACAAAGTTCTCGCTTCCTCCAGAGTATGTAACAAGGTAAAGGCTGACCTCTGACTCGAGGGTCTGACCTCAGACCTGCTGCTTACCTCGGCTATTTCTGGCGTGGACTCTGCTTTATTCACGTAGCTTAGAACATGGGACCAGTTCTGGAGATAAACACTGACCTGGAGACACAAACAGAACATTAACACCCCTCATTTTACCCGTTTCCAACCCACTCATGTTACCACACAACAAACTTTAACTTCATATTTCTGATTTCAATTATTCATACTTCACTGATGAGATACAGATCCTGCATGTTGGCATGCAGGAAAATGTGAGGAATGATGAGATTATAAAAATGTGTTGACATAGAACATCACGGTTATCAGTTTCATACTGCTTGCAGGATAATCCTTTCCAAATTTACTCCCAACCTTTGCTGCATTTATGGTATATGTCGGTCAGACTGCATGTTATGACCTGAATCACTAATTTGACCCCTAAAACTCAGACATCCTGTTATTTTTGGTCAGCTTGTCTTCACTTAACATAAACCATCCAGTAGAAGTAAAACCTTAAATCCCAGTCAGCATCCAGACATCATGTTCCAGTTCAGCCTCAGTTGTCAGACTATGAGGCGGAAATGATGTAGAATGAATGTATCAACAGATATAGCACCATAAAGGCCAACCAGAGCAAGAAAACAGGATTATTACAAACTGGACTTTTTAAAAATAACACAGATCAACAGTGACCAAACCTTTTCTCATCTGCATGTCATTCTCTCAAATCTTTCAGGAGAAAAATATTGGCATTGAAACAAACAACAGAACCCATTTACACTTTTTCCTCATTTCCAGTTATTTATGCTACTATTTACCTACTATCCTCACAAAACCAGATCCAACTCAGCTGCTTTTTGGCACCACAGTGCATCAAAAAGGTCTTCTTGGCTTTATTCCAACCATAGAGGACCATTATTTTTCTTCTTTTTCAGGCACACACAGAACTTTCTGCTCACTTGCGGATCTTTGGCTGCTCCTGATTACAATGAACTACATGCACAACTCTACTACTTCCTGAACTTAAGCCAGCTCCTTTGTCTGCTGTCTTTCATTACTGCACAAACTGATTAATCCAGGTGTGTCTGGCCATTGTCATTGTGGTTACTTTGGTCAGGCACACCTGGATCAATCAAATCATCCAATAATAAAAGACAGGAGGGACAGGAGCTGGCTTAAGTTAGGAAGTAATGGAGTTGTGCATAAAGCCCATTGGAACTGAAATCAGCCTCAGAGCACAGAAGCTCTACCTGGTTCTTCAGAACCGGGACAGATTGATACCAGGATGCTCCACGTCTATGAAAACATTCAGCCGTGTGAAGTTTACCTTAATCACATTCAGGCACATGTTAATAACATGTTTAGCGCTGGTGCAGTAGTCTCTGGCACGAGAGTAACATTTCAGAGCGTTACTGAGGTCACCACAGTCCAGATAGTGGTCTCCCAGGTCATCATGGCCTCTCCTGGAAGGAGGAGAGGGAGGATGGTGAGTGCAGGGTTGTGAACGTAGGGTCAAAGGTGAGCTGATCACTGACCAGAGATCAGCTGAAAATGATCAACTTTCTCATATAGATTCAGATCTGGGAATTCAGTTTGTACATGCTGTACACATTAGAATGAATGTGTTTTGTTTTATTTATGTACACATACACATATATTCATCTAAATGTGCAAACTGAAAGGAGTTTTTTTTTTTTTTTTTTTCAGTCCACAAACTCATTCAAACAGCATTTCCAGAAAAACTGGAGAGTATTTTTTGAGATGGAACAAAAATTTTAATGTGTTATTAATTAGGTTGAACCTTCAAAGCTTTATTAAACGAAGGTTAAGAAACAGTGAGTTCAGCAACACTCAGTAAAAGTTGTTCTAGAGTCAAATGACCACAGAAAAGTTTCTGGAATATCCTGTAACATCATTCTGGAGGATCAGCAGATGAACCAGCGAGGGTGTCAGGACTGGGGAGCTGTCACGATACCAAATTTCTGTTTCGATACCGATACCACTTTTGTATTTCGATACTTTTTAAAAAGGTAAACCAAACTCAATATTTATTTCTTTTAAAATTTGTGTTATTGCTCTTGAAGTCTTTTTATTTTAAAATAATCAAATAAAGAGGTAAAATCTTCAATTTAAAACACAGAGAACCAGTAATATAAAGCAATGCCAAATTAAAATCCAAATCATTCTATACATGAAACATTATATGGACATAATTAGAAAAATAAATTGTAAAACTATCTAAATAAATTACAAATTGTAAGGCTTTTGAAATATTTTTTTAAAAGTGTTTCAAAATGTTAATTTATTTTAAGTTGTGTCTCAATAGTTTATGATATGAAACATTAAATAGGTATTAGGTAATGTCTATAAAATCATGTTTGTGTGACTGACTTCAACATCAGTCAAGTTGTATTAATAATTATAATTATATATATAATAATTGAACATATCAGTCAGTTCATCTCTCTCACCATTTTTAAACTTATTTAAACATTTTAAGGCTGTAATAACTTTGAAGAAAATTAAAAATGTATTTATTAACCGTTTATGTGTCGCATGTAGGCTTCTGTAGGTTTCTACTGGGCTGGAAGGTTTTGTGCTTTTTACTTTGACATAACTGAACAACATCAGCACCAGTTGTTCCTGACTGAAGTCACTAAGTCCGCGTAGTTTTCCTTTAGAGGAAAAAAAAAAAGATGATGGCTTTGGAAAAGCCCGTGTTGATAAAGTTGGGGCTCAAAGTACAGTTTGGAAGTATTACGGATTCAAAGCGAATGATGAAGGCGAGCCGTTGAACACTGAAGCACCGCAGTGAAAGCGATGCTACAAAGTCCGTCGAATAATAAACAAGGTTTTTTTCATAGAACTGTAAGCTCAAATGTAAGTGCACATGCGGTACAATCTCCCTGTGTCATATCCATCCACTGCACAACTATAAACGGATTTTGTTGTGAAATGAAGCCATTTTGATAGTAAAAGCGGTTTTGATTTTAATTTTTGGCCAATTTTGGCAATATTTTATTTGATTTAATTTTAAGTTAATGAATTTTTATTTATTAATTTTTCAGTTTCTTCTTAATTACTATAGTGAATTTAGCATTTTCTTTAATTGTAGGGTATGGATAATTTTGAGGACGACTGTATAAGAGTTGTGTTGATGCATAGCGAATTAAAATGACCCAACGGCATGTAAAAAAGTTATTCTACAGTTGGCGTTAAAGGGCCGAAGAAGGAATGAATTCACTGTGGACGTTCTGTGACAAAAGGAGGGTTAATGAACCCACTCAGCTGTGGATTCTGTCGTCATACCTGATGCTCTCTTTGATAGAGTTGCCTTTGTAGTTCTTCAGATCCGTATCCAGCTTCTCCAGTTTGAGCAGAGCCTTCTTCCTGGTGGATTCTGCCCAGGCTGAGTCCAGAGGAGGAGGAGCAACCCCACCTTCAGGTACTGTGTCTGGTACGCCCTGCACTTCTCTGCAGATGGGACAGAATCAAACAATTCACAGTTTTACTGCATCAACTATCTGCAAGACGAGAGCTGGATTACAGAAGCATTTCTGCACCACAAACCTAAACTTTATGGGATCTTACAGTTACACTGAAGCAGTTTGGCTCAAGTCACAAAAGTAATCATGTTTTCCACCATAAGAACACGTGTTCACAAGTCACTGGGTTTCACAATTAAATCAGATCATCAAACATTAAAATGAATCCTAAAGATCCTTATCCTGACATTCCAGGTGTGGTCATGTGGTCAGATCAGGAAGGAAAACAAAGGTAAACACCACCGCTTGTGTTTTCCTTCCGAGTTTTCATGGGAAAGTTCGGCAGAGGAAGTTTGATTCCCTCCAAACTAACGGATTTAATCATCCTGCTGGGAGAGAACACGATCCGGGTGTGATTGTGGAGGACGGATCACCAGCCTGTAAAGCAGGAGAATCCATCCAACACGTTTCACCTCCTGCAGGAGAAGCAGACGCTTTGTGGCAAAGTAAAGAGAATATTCAGTAACTGGTTAAACTGGCTGAGCATGAGCCTCATGCATTTTACAGGGCTGGGTTCAATGGTCTGTAGAAGAAAGACGATTTAATTCCAGATATGTGGTCTACTTTTTTTTCCCCACTGATTCAGGATTATTTGTGTGTCAAACAGCAGCTGGAAGTCAAAGCCACGTTTTCCCACTTTCTAAAGAAATGATCAAAGCCATTTTCATAATGGCTGGTTTTATAACAACTGGAATCTTGGGGCTTCAGCCTACTCCTTTTTCAGTTGCTGCCTGACAAACTTTATTGTAAAAATATAATTTTATTCTTTGTTTGTAAACCAAAATGAAAAGATTCATTCATTCATTATATTGCTTCCAGAAAGAAACTACATTATAAAAGGTAGCAGATCCAGAGCCAAATAAGATGTAGTATTTGTTTATTCTGCTCAGCAGAGCAGGTTTAGATGGAGTTTATTTCACTTTGTTTCTCATTTTTGTCAAAAAATAGAAACAAAAAAACAAAGACCTAAAAGGAGTAGGGTTGTCACGATACTAAAATTTCAAACTCGATATTGACATTTAAAAAAATATTCGATACTCTATACCATTTTCAATACTACAGGGAACAAAAAGAGAAATACTTAAAAGCATAAGAAATATTTGTATGAACTTGAAAATCTCTTATCTTATGCTAGTTGAATAAAAGTGCAAATAAATGCAAAAAATATACCCAAATATAATGCAATTTGACAATATTTTAAGGTTGTCTGAGGGATTATTTTCAATGTGTAAAACATCCAAAAATCTAAAAGTAACAATCGTAAAAATATACAAACAGTTTTCTGAGGTAGTGCAAAAAAAGAAACTTGACTGTTTTGCAAACTATAATAACAATAAGAAGAATAGCAAAAATGACACCATTTTTGGTTTGAGGTAAACGCACAAAAAATAATTTGAACAATATTTTGAGGTATTTAAGTACACAGCAACCAGTTATGAACAGGACAACAGTACTCGTTCGTTTGTTCATTTGTCTTAAGTATTGGTGAAATGAAGGAGTTCTGCTGCAGATAATGTTATATAGAGACCCACTCCCGCTGCCTCCTTCACCCGCATTATATAGCGATCAGACGGCAAAAAATGTGAATATCATCCGAAGAAATTACAGTGACACATAAATGTTATTGGTGAGTTAATACACGTATTCCTACAAATAAGGTCCAGGTTGGGAAATGCGAACTAGCAGTGGCACTAACAGTCACTAATAATGCGTTTTTAGGTTACATAATAAACTGTAGCTTAAGGTAACTAACCTGTCTGAATTTATCATGAAGGACAGGATGTCGGTCCTGAAGATGTTTCGCTAGGTTTAATGTGCTGCTGGACTTTGACGCACTGTTTACACACAGGCCTGTCTACGTCTTTTGGTTTACCTTCTTCGTCTTCTGCATATGCGAAATACTTCCAAACAAGGCTTTTTCCTTTTTCATTTTCCAATAAGACGAGCTGACCTGGACTTCCAGCAGCAGAAACGTGCTGTCAGGCTCTCTGCCTGCTTGTCGGTCAGCCGCTGTTTACCTGCCCGCTGCTGCCTGTCACGTGCGCGTGCACTGCAGTATCGATACCATGGCAAATTAGTATCGTTGTCGATACGGTATTTCAGTATCGGTACTTTTCAGAGTATCGATATTTTTAACAACCCTAAAAAGGAGTGTTGATGTGGTTTTTGGTAAAATTATTATTTCTCTGATAATGCAAGTGTAGAATCGTGACATTCCCTGTAAGGGGCTGCCTCGGTTTCAGATTCCCCAAGTTTCTGTGAACACATCAGGAGAAAACTTTACTGCAGTCAGAGTTGTCCCGTTTTCCAGGAGCACGATGCACGTTGTCCAGCATTGCTGCAGGAAGCAACAATCACAGATCTGATTTTCCGACAATTCATTTCACTCATCTTCATGACTGAACGCCTTTACTGACAAATCTTTGCTGACTTGAATGAGGATGAGTGCAGCAACAGGAGACACTCTGACCAAACAGACTGTTAGGAAACGTCTCCCATGTCATACAGCCGATGATCTGGACATGAGAGAAAAATCTCTCCAGATTAAATAAAACGTCTCCAGTGTGGTGTGACGTAGCTGGTCTGCTGGTTCAACACCATTTTCATTCAGATGACCTTCTGTTTGTGCTTTAAATATGAAAAGAGAAAAGAAAACATTCAGATGTTTAAGTTGTCAGATGTGATACCGTGTGGCCTCTGTCAGTTTACGGTGGATCTCTTCATACGCGTCGACATTGAAGGTCCTCTGGACGAAGGTGAGGGCCATCTTGAGGGCCTCCACTCGGAGCTGAGGGCAGTGCTCAGCGATGAACTGAAGCCTCTCGATGCGCATTAGTCCACTGTAGCTGGTGGCATACTGCTCCAGGTCCTACACACACAGGAAACATCGTCAGGAAACGTTCAGGCAGCATCATGACCAGTCAACCTCTGCTGGCTTCTTCTGGTTTTAAAGATGTCTCAATACTGGGTCTCATTAATGTCCCCTTAAATGGGAAATTTAAGGGGAAAGTTCCCTTGTCTCAGCAGAGCTGGACAGAAACAATCCTCACCAGTGTTGGGTTCTCCACGATGTAGTTAATGTCTGGAGCGTTCTGTTGGTCCTCTTGAGGGTCTGCATCTATCTGCATGGGCTCCACAGACCCCTAAAGAAAATAACAGTTTGTTTTTAACACCTTTACACTCCTGCTACCTTCCACATGGAGCCAGAGTTCACATTTAAATACCAACAACTCTGCAGACCGACTCGACCAGAAAGAAGGAAAAACAATTTATAAAATTAACACTTTTAATACAGTTTGTGTTCCAGACAAGGTGGTACATGTGTTAGGACATGATTTCTGGTTACACTGATTAACTTGATGCTAGCGTCACAACAGCATATGGTTTACTCCTCTACATGAGCACCAAGTACTAGTGCATCAGTCCCAGTTTCCAGCAACAGTCCCCGATCGGTTTGCATGGAGGAGGATTGAAGCTGTGGGGGATTCCTGTATTCAAACTATTGAAACATGTTTGTATCCTACAGAATTTAACTTCAGTTTTCTGTGTCACAGCTAAAAATAACATTACAGCAGCAGTGTGCTCATCAATCTGTGATCCAAATATCAGAACCTGATTGTTCTGGTTTCTGGCTCATAGAGCTGCAGTCCTGTTTCACTAACGCGTTCCTCTCCTGTCACAGCGTTTGCCTTCTCAAACTTCCTTTTGGTCAGCTGAACATGATAGCTTGATATAAACTTAACAGAAAAGTCAATGAATAAGAATTTAGAGGATAATTGAAGTTAATGGATTACTGGGTTTGAGTATGCAAGTTGTGACAATGAAAATCTTTCATGTGTTAAGTTGATATAATTATTTGAGCAGTTACTTTTTTGTTTCAATTTACAAAGTGAAATGATGTTCCAGAAGTAATAATTACACACGTTTGTCATGTTCAAATTCTTTACATCAGAGGTGACAACTCATTTTCATCAGGGGCCACAAAGAGCACATTTTGAGCTCAATGGGGCCAAACTGCTAAAATATCAGCATGAAAAAACCTTTTTTTAAAAAAAGGGTAACACTCCCATTTTTAAACTATTTTGCTTTATGATTGTTTGAAGTTATCTTTAAACTGCCATTTCATTCCTGTCAGGTTCAGTAAGGTGATAAACCTTTTGTCCACATCTCTGGTATAGGGCTGCCACAATTACTCGATTAACAGACTAATCGGCAACTATCAAAATAATCGGCAACCAATTTCATAATCGACTTATCGTTTATAAGCTTTATTTTTCCTCTCAAAATTGTCACTGCACCTTCCACTGTCTTGTCTACCTTTCTGTCTGGTCAGCTTTTCTTGAACTGTCAAAAGTTTGGACACATTTTCCCATCAGATTCACTGAGAAATTATTATCCTAACTTTTGACTGGTTCTGTAAATATGCTAAGTTTTCGTATGATCCGATTAGTCGACTAATCGCCAAAATAATCGGTGGCTAGTTGATTATCAAAATAATCGTTGGTGGCAGCCCTCCTCTGGTGGCTTCTACTGCGTCCTCATGTCAACAAACCCGGAGTTGTGACCGATGCTGTTCCATCCTTCACCTGCAGGGGGAACCAGACTACGGTGGGGCTTGAGGGAGTAGCTATGGCTATGTGCTAATGCTAGCTATACGAAGCTACAAACAGCTAATGACACTATTTTAGACGACTACAGCTCCTCTTAGCTTAAAGTTGCAACAAACACAAGTCTTTTATTTCTTCGACCTTTCGCCGCCTCCTGTGGCATGAGGAAGAACTTCTCGCGAGCGCTGCTGCCCATGTAGCTGCCTGAGCAACACATCACTCATGTTGCTTATAGCTTGTCAAGGCCTCCAGTTCGCATCCTCTTGTTTATTATTTTACCGAAAGTAAACAGACAGCAAACACAAATGACCTACAGTGGTTTCGTGACATTTTAAGCGTCGTATTAATTGCGGCATTACTTAATGCACCAAACAGCGTTTGCCTTTCCTAGCTTAGCTGTCTTTCACATGAAGCTGCACCTCAGACAAACAAGTCACTGTAGAAAAAAATAGTTTGTGTTATAACTAAAACACAGAAATGGTTCCGTCGTGGTCCTAAATTGTCCCTTTTAAGCTCTGACAGCGGTTAGTTTAAGTATGTCATAATATTGAGCTAACACCGGTGTTTTCCGGCTTGGAACCGGAATAAAACATTTGTATTTAAGACTTACCTGAAAGTTAAACACCTGCACAGGCAAAGGCATCTTTGTATGTAGATATTTTTCTCCTTAATCCAATATTATTGTCGGGTAGTCGACAAAAAGAAGAACTAAGGGGACATTCGTTGTTTGCAACAGCTGCTCCAGAATGTTTGGTTAGCTTGAGTAGTTGCTTCCTCTTCTTCTTCGCTGGTTGTCTTCATGTCTATATGTGTAACACCGCCCCCTCTGCCCCGGGCATGGACTACAGCTCGAGTCTAGTTTCTTTAGTTTCTCTCTCTCTCTCTCTCTCTCTCTCTCTCTCTATTTATTATGTTGCAAGTCAACAGAGATGGGATTTATGGTTTTTGAAGGGGCCAGATGTCTGAAGAGCCATTTAAAAGATTGTCTCTTCTTTTTTTTTCAGTTAAATTTTTTTTTTATTTTAGAATTAAGTAAACAATAATTGTTTTTGTTATTTTTATCAAGTAAACAATCACCTGTAGCCAATTAATTAGGTGAGATTTGTATCAGAGTTTTTAGACTCATACAACCCACTATATGTTCTGTTGGTGGGAAATATTCAGAATTATGGGTAATAATTTTCATTTGGCTTGTTTTCATTGTAACCATTTTATAGGTTGGCTCCATACCCCATGCTTTGACACTGAGATCACTATTTTAGATTTTTCTTCACAGAAACACTGTGGTACAACAAAAACGAAACTGCCTACCATTAATTTCCATGAAAAACAACTTTACTCAAAGTTTTCCACAAAATAACATTTTATTAATGCAAAAAACCCTACATACTAGATAAGAATAAAGCCTAATGTAAAAATATTTACCAATACAAAATTTACTATAATGGAAAAATACAGAAATACAGACAAAATATTAATAAAGATAGAATAAACTAAGCTACATCAGTGCACATTTTAGTAAATGTTTTGGATAAACATTTTGGAACTCAGAGTATTTGTTTCTAAACAAAACTTTCTGTGTTGGGCACCAGACTGGCACACATGTGTCACATGATGGCAGCGTTGACAATTTGGATATAAAAAATGAACAGCTTGCAACTACAATTTGATTCTCATCATTCATTTCATAAAAGAGCCATTGAAAAGAATCGATTCGTTCATGTCCGTCACATCTCTACAAGTTGAAATAAGACATACAGGGGTGGACAATAACTGCCTGTTTTGTGTGGGGGTTGGTAATTGCAGTGGGGCATTTTGCATGAGTGGAGAGTGTGGGTTGAGGGCGGAAAGAAAGGGGAAAAGGGAATGGGGCGGCGGGGCGAAGAGTGGGTAGGCCGGTAGGGTAGAGACCACAAGAGGCGCCAAGGTGTGGGCGAAGAGGAGCTGTGAAAGAGATGTTGGGCTACCGGATGTAAAAAACAACCCGCGGCCAACCGGAGAATTAAATGGCCCTCGCTCTCTGTCCCAGCTGTGGGGCCAAGGGTAAATCCGGCCGGCTGCTTCCCCGCTTAGTGTCTTAAGATGTGCTAGCACGGAGAGTTATAGCATGAACACACTGGATACAAGCAAAAAAATTAGACAAACTGTTGCACTAAAGAGAGAAAAAAGAAAGAATATAACAAAGATGCAAAAAGTTGGTCAAACAGAAGCTGGACATTTGAAGCTTTGCAGTGAGATAATGCCTTTTTAAATGAGTACTTTATCCAGAAAGGTTCTGCAGAAAGAGGATTTCTGCACACTTATATTTTTGCAATAGGCCTATAACACTTTATTGTTGACATTTTGATCTAGAAAACTGAAAACTCAACATCAGAGCATGCTTTGACAGAAGTCTTCTGTGAGTTTTCCCCCTGCGTTTCTTTTGTTTTTATATGATTATAAATAAATTCAGGCATTAACGGGTTAAACACTCGGTTGAACGGGAGGACATGAATTAATGAGTGTGTACACAGCTCCTGGACTGCAGGTTATGTAATACTCCATGAGCAGATTTAAATGGGGGATCTTTCAAATCCAGACTGACATAATCAGTTTAGACATGAGCAGACCAGCGAATCCCAGTCTGCACCATTACCCGCCTCACTCTGCCCACACCTGTTAAAAACTAAACTATACATATTCATATGAGCTATATTTTTTTACATATTTATTTATATTTATTTATAACATCCTGAAGACGCAACAGCGGGTGGGCCAGATGGAGGATCAGGGAGAAAATAACCCTGGCCGTGGCGATGAGGAGAGCAAGAGGGAGCAAAAGGAGGAAGGAGGGGGTGATGAAGACATGGCGGTCGATGGAGGCATGACGGATTGGAACACATTTATTTCATCAAGGCCGACTCAGGATGAGGCAGAGAATGTGGAGGTGGAGTCTGGATGGAGACCAGGTGAACCTGTGACCCCACAACAAGTCCTGCAGCTGAACGGTTACACCCGGGGTAAGAAGTCCATATTCATCTCAGAGAACAGAAATTATCCCAAAAAGCAGGGGTCATTCCAGAGAGCAGGATTCATCCGGGTGTAGGATCCACCCCAGAGAGTAGGAATCATCCCATACAGTAGGATTCTTTCCAGAAAGTAGGATTCATCACACAGAGTAGGACTCATCTGAGAGAGCAGGATCCATTCCAGCGAGAGGGATCCATCCCAGTGAGTAGGATTTATCCCACAGAGTAGGAATCATCCCAAAAAGTAGGACTCATTCCAGAGAACAGGATTCATCCCAAAGAGTAAGATTTATCCCAGAGAGAAGGATTCATCCCAATGAGTAGGATTCGTCCCAAAAATCAGGATTCATCCAATGAGCAGGATCCATCCCAGAGTAGGATTCCTACTCTGGTGCACACCAAAAAAGCGCATTCTAGTCCGCCTGAAAGCCGGAGGTCTCGCTTCACTTGCAGACGGACTATCCAGCTCACCTAATGGAAGTGACATTTGTCGACGGCAATAAAGCAGAAGAAGAAGAAGGATGTGGTGTAGATTATCGTTTGGGTCGGAGGAAAAACAAAGCAAACAGCACGTGTTCAGAGAAGCTGAGGTCAAAACAACAACAAAAAACAACTGGAAAATGTGCAGACAGAGATGGACGAACAAGAAGCAGAAAGATTTCCACTTTAATCACGGAGGCCGGTTTTCTTCTTCGTGCTTCTTCATCTTTGATCAGTGGTTGTATTGGGGAGCGTCGCCCTCTTGTATTTGAAGCTATGATTTTCCATTTCACAATTTAAATTTTGAGTTGCATGTGTGACAGTGTGGGGTCCTGTCACTATGCCTCTGATTGATCATGCGCCCTGGCTACTTGGCCACAGGGATGTCCCTTTGGCTGAATGGTTAGTGCGCATGACTCTTACCTGGGATTATGGGGATCAAATCCTGCCTGGGCCGCCCGTTGCGTACCTTACCCCACATGCTTTTGGTTGTGTTGTGCTCTGGTGGGCTGTGGCTGTGGCGAGGGTCTGACCCCATTAGGTGAAACCCCATTGCCTGCAGTTGCAGTCCTCCTCCCAGTCTGAATCTAAATTATTGGTGCATTTTAGTCATCTTTCTTTCTTCCTCAAACTGGTCTTTAAAGTTGTCCTTCATTACAGGAGACTTGATTTTAAAGTTGCCTTGTCACTTAATGTAAAAAAAGTTGCAATCCTTGGGGGGACTTCCCGTTTCTATTTTACTTCATGCCCCCTGGTATCATAGACTCAGTTATCTGAAAGAATTTATTTGGCCTTTTTAAAGGTTGATCACGTAGACGAGAAGCCAGAACACAGTTTTAACTGCCATGCTTAGCCACCACCACAAGTCCAGGCCACATTTGGGCCAAACATGTTTTGCTATTTGGGAAATTTCAGCTGTTCTTTTGGTTAGTGAGGCCATTTGACCAGATCTAACATCACTTTTATGGCTGAATGACAGAATGAATACATTAATGATAATTGAATAGATAAACAAATAAATAGACTAATTTTGTTGTTGCAATAATGTGTTACAGAGTACCTTTGTTTACCAGAGGACAACATCTACAATGTGAACTTCTCTCGCTTCAAGATCAGGGATCTGGACGGTGGAGTGGTCATCCTGGACATAAAAAAACACTGTCCAACAGGTATCCCTGTTTGTCAGTTCGGGCACTTCAACGGACGCTGTGTGTTGAATGACATTAAACACTGTTGATATCTTTAAATTAGCTAAATTACTTTTGTTTTGCGGTCATCTTTAAAAGACAAATTTCCTTTCATTGCAACATTCCATATGATTTCAGGTAATTAAGGACTGTGAGGTAGGTATAGTTACACTGTAAAACGTAAGAATGTTTTTGTTGTTGTTGTTGTTGTTTGTTTTATCAATCAATCAGCCACAGCTGTACAAAGTGCTGTACATCCAAAACAAATAAAAACAAAAAAGCATAAAACACATAAAACAACAAATTAAACATAACATGTAATATACATTAAAAATGATAAAATACAGTAAGATCAAATCAGGGCAATAAATCTGGATCAAAGTAAATGATTATGTAGATATAAAATTAAGCATATAATTTATGCATAAAATAATATTTTGCGTCTATTACTTCATTTTATCCTGGAACTCAGATAAACTTAGGTTGAATGAATGAATACGTATGTAAACTGGAGTACATAATGGATTAGAGCCAATTTATTGTGTGAAGCTTTGCAGTTGTGGAAGTTAAGGTACAGTTGAAATTACCCAGTACTGTTTAAAAACATTTCATTTACAGTATTTGGTTGATCAATAATTTGCACAAAGATGTTTCTAATGCTTTCAGTAGAAAGTTTTTTGTTTTGTTAGTTTTGTATTCTTGTTTCTCGATGATAAATAATAAGTTATTTGATAATAGTAAAGCCATCATCTCACGTCTCCATAATGATATCCAACTCTAGATCTCCAACCAGATCCAGATCAACTGGGAGGAAACCATACGGTACCAATTTCGGTACCATACCGCCTTCTTCCCCTTATCCGAGATCAGGTCGCGAGGGCAGCTGCCTGAGAAGCCCAGACTTCCCTCTCCCTGGCCACATTCACCAGCTCATCCGGGGGGATCCAAAGGCGTTCCCAGGCCAGCCAGGAGACGTAGTCCCTCCAGCGTGTCCTGGGTCTTCCCCGAGGTCTTGTCCCGGTAGGACGTGCCTGGAACACCTCACTAGGGAGGCGTCCTGACCAGATGCCCGAGCCTCCTCATCTGGCTCCTCTCGATGCGGAGGAGCAGCGGCTCTACTTTGAGTCCCCCCCGGATGACCAAGCTCCTCACCCTATCTCTAAGGGAGAGCCCGGCCACCCTGTGCAGGAAGCTCATTTTGGCCGCTTGTGCCTGCGATCTAGTTTTTTCAGTCATGACCCACAGCTCATGACCATAGGTGAGGGTAGGAAAGTAGATGGACCGGTAAATAAAGAGCTTCGCCTTCTGGCTCAGCTCCTTCTTCACCACGACAGACTGATGCAGAGTCTTCATCACTGCAGACGCCACACCGATCCGTCGATCTCCCGCTCCATTTTTCCCTCACCCATGAACAAGACCCCGAGATACTTGAATTCCTCCACCTGAGGCAGGACCCCGCCCCTGTAGATACTTAACAATACAGTCATACTGGCCTGTCACTGCTTTTTTTCTCAAAGTGCACTAAAATAATGCTTTTAAATATGAAATGTCAGCATGCCCTCGGACCCCCTTGAGGGGTCATATCCTTCTCACCTCTTTCACTCCTGACCCGTTTTCATGTCTGTTTTCCACCACCTGATGAACTTCCAGCAACCTCAGCATTATTTAATGTCTACAGATTCAAATCATTTCTGTTCGTTAAACTCACTCAAGCTAATGAAAGCTTCTGTTTCTGAGGCAACGAGTTTTCAGATTTTAGTAAACACAAGTTGTTAGATTTTACTATGCAATTTTAAAGAAGGTGAAGAAGAGCCACATTCTGCTACTTGACATGGCTGAGGAAGAGGAGGGTATGGGTACTAGACTGGCCCTCCTGCACACTCAAAAAACAAAATCTCTTTCTGAATCAATTTCTTTCATTTCACAGGAACTAAATCTAAACGCTCTTGGCCAAGTTGACATATTTGGGTTTCTGTTACTGTAGTTAATCAGTCTGGTTCTGTCAGGGAATATAGATCCAGGATGTTTTCATCAGAAATGTCATTTAATTATGTTTTTTTTGTTGTTTGTTTTGTTTTATCCCCAGCTGGTGTCAAGTTAAACAGAGAAATTTGATTTTATGCCATGAAAGGCAACACTGACTTTATTCTTTCTTTTTGTCCAGAAATTCAAGACATCATTCAATCTGACACAAACAGATTCATCCAGTATCACTTCTCTCCTGCCTTTCTGGCCCTCAGAAAGATAGGAGCCACGTAAGTTTGAGATATTTTACTTCTAGACTAACTTTTTTGTGTCTTTTGGGTGAATACACTGACGTAAACCCAAGAAAGAACATGGTCTAAAGTCCTGTAACAGAAGCCGGATGTTCTCCTCTGGAGGTAATTTCACAGTTAACCTAGTGTGACAGAGTGGGGTCCTGTCACTATGCCTCTGATTGATCATGCACCCCGGCTGCTTGGCCAAGAGTTATACCTTTGGCCGAATGGTTAGTGCACATGACTCTCACCTGCGAGTCTGGGGATTGAATCCTGCCTGGGCCCTCCTTTGTCCTTCTACACCTGGCACACCAGTCTGATCAACGGTACGTATGAGATACATGGAAAGTCACTCGGGGCTCCTTCCCTTTGAAACTGATTTCCAGCTGGGTGACCGGACCAATCACAGCATGGGAGACGGAACTTTCAGATACAACATTTTCAGCAACTCATTCTCTAAACATAATAGTCAAGATGGCAGCCGCAGAGGAGCGACAATTTAATTATGTCCTTCTGGTGTCTTAAACGAGCTGCATGTCTTTAAAGGATAACTCTTTTTTTTTCAACCTAGACCCAAATCAAATTAAAGTATCTTTGATTTGATTTGATTTCTAGGAGTTTACATGTGCATTAACTCACCGGTAAAATTTCTGCATCATTTTAACTCCTTTGGAAGATATTATGTTGAGTCGCCCTTCAGCGTACATCTATATAACAGGAGACATGGGGCAGCCTCTCTATAAGGCATTATCTACAGCAAAAACTCCTTCATTTCATCAGTGTTTTAAATAGAATAAACAAACAAACAAGCAATTTTGTCCTGGGAGTTCAAATGAACTCCCTGTTAGTTATTGGGAGGTTTTCTCCACATTATACAGGTCGACGTAGCACAGCTGAGAGAGAAGCTTGTTACCCACACACCAGCAAACGGAAAACTTTGTGGCTCTGAACTCACAGGAAAATAGTACGCGTTTGTTCGTTCATTCTACTTAAAGGGACTAGAGGCAAGATTAAGAAATGAAACTCGCGACTGGCGCTTCAGGTAACTGCAACCATGAGCCAAGCCGTCACGGGAGTGTGCACAAACGGGAGCTACAACGTTTATGCTTTTTCTTCGTAGTTACGCTTTTTAGTGTCTTTCAGTTGATCTGGATCATTTGAAGAATCCATAACTATCGCTTAGTGTTTGAATTTACAGCGGCCATCTTCTTCCTGTATCAAAACTGTCGGGGATTCAGATGCAGGGTCGTTTGACGTCACATCCGCAGAGCAGCGCGGGAAATTCAGCCACCAAATTGCAGCGCATTTTGCAGCACACAGCCTGTTCAAGGCAACGGAGAGAGACGTGGGTGGGCTCGTTCTTTTAGGTATTTAGCGCTTCATTACCCATTAGCATTAAAAAAATGGACATGCATGTTTGGTTTTGTTTAAATTCCTGCCTCTAGTTCCTTTAAAGTATTGGTGAAATTAAGGAGTTTTGCTGCAGATGCCTCTTAGAGAGGCTGTCCCGTCTCCACCGCTATACTGGATATGCGCCAAAAAGCGACTGAATGTAATATCTACCGAAGGAGTCAAAGTGATACAGAAGTTTTACTGGTGAGTAAACGCATGTATAAACTCCTAGAAATAAGGACTAGGTTGAAAAAAAAAAAAGTTATTCTTTAAAACCACAACAACAGAGGATTTTTTAATAGAAAGACGTTTTGCGTCACTTCCAGGTTTCTCTGATTGGCTCTCTCTCTGGTTCACTTCATGGATGGATGGATGGATGGATGCTGTCCATGTTGAACTGATGAGTTCAATCCTCCGTCTGCAGGTTGGAGTTCACCGTGGGCAGTAAGGCTCTGACCAGCTTCCGTCTGATTGAGAGACATTTCTTCAGAAACCTCCTCCTGAAGACGTTTGACTTTGAGATGGGCTTCTGCATCCCATACAGCAGAAACACCCACGAGCACATCTACTGCTTACCTGAGCTGGAGCCAAATATCGGTATGAACACATTTATATTGATACTCCAATGAAACCACCAGCAAATCTCTCATGTGCAGCAGTTTGTATAATTCAAAATGATGGAGAACATCAGACTTACTGCAGTCTCTTTGGTGTCACCTTGGATTCCACCATGTCTAACTCTCTCTTGACTTTGTCTTTTGTCCTGCTCAGTGGAGGAAATGATCGCCAGCCCATACGAGACTCGCTCCGACAGTTTTTACTTTGTCAAAAACAAGCTGATCATGCACAACAAAGCAGAATACTCCTTCAGCCCACAGAGAGAAGCTCATACCTTCATCTGTAATAATATGAACAGTGTTGACCAGTGATGTGTAAAATGCTGTAGTTCCAGCGTGGGCTCCGGTTATCTGTCACACAGCAGTGAAGTGTGGATGATGGGTAACCAAGGTAAAGCAAGGACTTATGAAAGGCATTTGTAATGAGCTATTAATAACCAACATGTGCTTCAGGTTTTAAAAGTAGTTTACAAATTATTTTGTGTCTTCAGAAAATATCTTACAGACATGGAAAATGATGAGTCCCTGCTGTAAACCTCACAGCTTTATGACATGCTGTGTAGCTACATGGATGTATTAATTACTGACCTGTAAGAAGTTAAAAGTGATAGTTGTGATAATTGTGTAACCTTAAGCTTCTTCTTCAAGTTAAAATGTAGTAGTTGTCTATTTACTTTATTAGAACCTGAGTTTTCATAGCAGTGGTACTTCTTCATAATAAAAAAAGAACTCCTTCTCGACTGATAAGGCTTTATGTTTGTATTTCTGTACAGTAGGACATTATAAAACCATCAGGTTCTCACAGAGTCTAAAACAAGGTGAATTCAACCTTTAATCAACAACGTAACAGATCAGACGCTATCGTTATTTACTGAAGAGAAATTTGCATCCTTACTGCTCCATAAACGACTGTTAACTCAATGCCAAGGAGGAAAGACATCAACAACAATCTTACAGAAGCAGTCATCGCTGCCCAACAGTCTGGGAAGACCTGGACTTGAGTCCAGACCTCATGTTGATGAGAAGAGAGAGACTGGACTGAAGCAGACCCACAGGAAATCAGCCACAGGTGACAATGAGATCAGAGCCTTCCTGGTAAGAGCTTTTCAGGGGTCCTGTCGAGGAGGGTCTGTCAAAAAGTCAAATCTCAGACTGAGGAGGAAGTTGTGTGGTTTTTGCTCCAGTTGTGCAACAGTGTATCATAAAGATGTATACAGAGTTCAGGTATCATTTGGTACCGGTACCTTATCTTAATGATATCGGGGCACTGTTAAGATTCTGGACAAACGGTACTCTTATTGATACTTTTGAACGTCTCCCTTACTGTTGCAGAATCCCAGTGGTGGAGTAAGACAGACACACTTCCCTTATTCTCACAGCCGTCCTTCACCCACCAACCCACGTCCAGCCTCTTAAATCCCATCTGAACAAGTGTTCTCCACCACTGGAGACACATGCTGTCCAGAGTGGTCTCGCCTGCAGCCTGTGAAAGTAAACATGTTGCTTTTTCGTACAAAAACTGACCAAATGCTGCAGAAGTGCCTCAAATACACTGTTCAGTTCATGTCTGGTTTTCTCTGATTTTCTGTTAGAAGCGTTCAATTGTAAGAATAGCTTTTTATGTTCTTATCCTCCTTGTGGGTATAAAAAAACTGAATCTTTTGACTTCTTGTAATGTCTTTATTGTTTGCTCTAAATTTCATTGTAGTATCAATAAGAGTATTGATGAATATTGGTAACATTATAACGATATAGTCCCTTGTGGACCAGCTCTACACCCTCTGCAGGGTCATGGACGGGGACATGGAAGTTCACCAATCGCTTTGTGGACTTGAAGAAGGCGTTTGACTGTGTAGGAGTATTTTATTAACCTTACAAGGAAGATCTGAAGGGTTAGATACAGGTCATGCCAGACAGCCCAAAGTGGGAGCAAAAGTACGACAGCATGGTTTTTCGTAGAAGTCATGAGGAGGTAAACAACAGATGTGGCTACGCTAAGAGCATAAACAGTTAGAAAAACTGTGACTAGTTTAGGAAGATATGAGAGGGGGCTAACATGTAAGAGAAAGGACCCCAAGTTAGTGACCAGGAACTGAAACTTCAGACGGAAAGCAGCACTGTCAGTTGAACCACGGGGGCACAGACAAGACAGCAAGATGAGTGTGATAAAAGATCGTGTGATGCAGAGTTGGAAGATTTGAATAAGCGTGTGAGAGCATGACTGAGAGCATAAAACCAGGGGGCAGAGAAAAAAGGGGAACTTTTTACTTTGACAAAGGAGAACTTGAATTCAGAAAGAGAAGAGCTTGTACTTTGTGAGGCAGGGGGGCTACGCTGTCTGTCTACTTTAACTTTGATAACGTCGTCGTAAACCCGTTCTGCAATAAACTACTTTCAACACTGGAGGTTCCTCTGGGGAATTCTTGCATGCTGCCCGGGTCTGCATCTCCAGGCTTCTTCACCAGCTTCCCCCCTTACAAAACAGGATTGTAACCCTTTGGGTGATTTAACTCTTTATTGGTAAATCTCCAACGAACACGACTTCTGATGCTATGTACACAGGCAGCAGTAACCTGCTTTTGTTAAAATAATTTGCAATGAAACTGTGTCCCCTCTGGG
>JALJCO010005398.1:0-10499 GCA_023101725.1 Atherinomorus stipes
GAACTCTGAGTTAGGCCTACTCAGAGATACAAAACTCTGAGTTTTCAGTCCCAGAGCAGCTGATTTGAGTTGGTTTAATCAGCTCAGAGTAGTTCCAACCCGGGGTTTTACATGTGCGCTACCAAGATAAAAAGCCAACATCAATTGAGCACCGAGTCGGCCAGTCACCATGGTAACGTAGACAAAAGGGCAGGGCTTTGCGTTCACCATTGAATGGAGATATAACTTTTAAACCCCTCATATGACCCGAGTTTGAACTGCTGCCGCTGCTGCAAGCAAAAAAAAAAAAAAAAAAAAAGAATGAAAGAAAGAAAGAAAGAGACGGCGTGGGAGGAGATTTGAGTGTTTACAATCATAACAATGTTATAAGGTAGAACTATTTAATGGTAACGGGACAGTCTTGGATGCTGTCACTTTGATTCCAGCTGACTCTGTATACGATCATCTGGTTGGTATAATGGTCTGTGCCCTTGCCCGCCACCTGGGAGGTGGATGTTCGATTCCGATCTCTGTATTTGCATTTAACCTTTTCATTTATTTAACTTGGGTGCAATCCCTCAGGGAGAAGCGCTCTTGTCGGCAGCAAAATAGATATATTAAATATAACCATCGCATTTTCTCAAATGCTCTGCATCTCCAATGAAAGAAAAAAAATCCTAGTCACACCAAGGATTGAACCACAGCTTTCCAAGCGTGATAGACATGCATCTAAATCATTTAGCCGACACATATACAGCTAAAGAGTTAAATGATCAGGCCAAACCATCCCTCGGAAACGGAGACAGGATGTCCAACTGTCATGAGTGGATGGTGATATTATAAATGTACAGACGGATCAGCTCGTATAGGTAGGTAACTGACTGTGATGTGTAACTGTAACGTCAGAAATGACAACTGTCAGAAATGAAACTTCTGTTCGTGGTCTGATGACGATCTCCAATGTTTAACTCTTCCTGCAGCATCTTAATCCATGAAATCCTTATCGGAAGGACTCGTCTGTAACCTACCGACTCTGATTTATTTTAACATTTTTTTATTTGAGACGGCAGCAGCCAAAACTCACTGCTGACTGAATGAATGAATGAATGAGGAAAGGAAACGGCGAGTGTGACTAAAAGTGGGCGGAGACAGCGAGAAACTCAAGGTTTCTCAACATTAACCTGCTCCCGACTAGGTTAGTTTCAGAGAGTCTGTTACCATGGTAACTGACCGAGGGTTTAAGTTACCCCTCTTCGTGCAACAGGCTAGAGTTACTCCTCTTTCCCTGGGTTGAGTTACCTACGTTTGTGTTACGAGAAAACTCAGAGTTTCCCTAATTTCAGGGTTAAACAACTCAGGGTTTTCATTAAACCTGCTTCGTGCAACAGACCCCAGATAACCAGATACCTCTATCGTTAGGGTTAGTTAGACCAGATAACCAGAAAGCTCTACCATTAGTATTATTTAGACCAGATAATCAGAATCCTCTACCGTTAGGACTGGTTAGACCAGATAACCAGATACCTCTATCGTTAGGACTGGTTAGACCAGATAACCAGATACCTCTATCGTTAGGACTGGTTAGACCAGGTAACCAGTAACCTGTAGTACTGGAGTTAATTAGACCACATAACCAGAAACGTCTACCACTGGGGTTAATCAGACCAGATTACCAGATACCTCTATCATTGGGGTTGGTTAGGCCGAAAACCAGAAACCTCTTCTGTTATGGTTGGTCAGACCAGATAGCCAGATACCTCTAGGGTTAGTTAGACCAGGTAACCAGATACCTCTACCATTAGGGTTTGTGAAGCCAGAAGGTTACCAGATTACATTTGTAAAATAGAAACAGCGAAGTTTCTTTCCATATTTACAAGCTAACTTTGAGCAGTTTATCTATTTAACAAGATGTCACATGATGCCAACCACACTACTACTACTACTACTACTACTACTACTAATAATAATAATAATAATGCTGTATAGGGGGATTTGTGTGTGTATGTATGTGTGTGTTTGTATATGGAAATGTTTTTATATGCAGTAACTGAGAACTGGGTTTTTCTTGAGTCATATACTGTTCAGGCATGTCAGCAGTGCAGCATATTACTTATGGCATGTTCCAGGATTCGTATGCACGACAGCAATATATTTGTATGCAGATGTAAAGCATTTTGTCTGTATAGATTAGGGATGCACCGAAATGAAAATTAGTCACCGAAACCAAAACCAAATTAAAGCCGCAAGCGGCATTGAAGGCCCTCGCACCTCTGGCGGCGCTCCGGCCTATGCACCTCGTAGTCAGTGTCACATCATAACTGTGTGCCAAATTTCATTCCCGCAGTTTTTTGTGCAGGCTGGGGCTCACCATTTGAAGCTTTCTGTGGGTGCTATGGAGCTTTATGAACTTTACCTATCCAACACATGTCTCTGTAAATGAGTTCAGGATCTGTGGCGAGTGGTAGAGATCAACATTTTTTATGTGTTACTTTGAGGTCTTTCCTGTTGGCATGGCGTTGGGGCTAATTTCATCATGGTTACTTTTTGGCAAATCCACAAGAGGGTTTGACCTCCAAAGCAGGCTGAATAGTATTAACTGCACTTGTTAAATCAAAAGACATGACCCTCAAAGTGCTGCCTGACTGGTCCAAATGAAAGAGAGCTCTCTGAAGCAGCAAGATGGTGGCGGCTGCAACCCCAAGCCCCAATGTAGTCAGTGTTGCATTTCCAGTCTTGTCTGTTGTCCAGCTGAACTCCAGGTATTTGTAGTTCTCCACCTCCTCACCCAGGATGTAGACAGGACTATGCTGCTTAGTTTTGCTCCTCCTGAAGTCAATATTCATCTCTTTAGTCTTGCTGGTATTTCAGATGAGCTGATTGTTACCATTTCACAAACTGACTGACTAGTTCCCTGTACTCGGCTTCTTGTCCATCACTGATACACCCCACAACTGCAGAGTCATCAGAGTATTTCTGCAGATGACAGGATAAGAGTTGTACTGGAAGACTGAGGTGTACAGTGTAAAGAGGAATGGTGAGAGTACAGTTCCTTGTGGTGCTCCAGTGCTGCTGACCACCATCTCAGACACACAACCTTTCAGTCTCACAAACTGTGGTCTGTTTGTTAGGTAGTCATAAATCCAGGTGGTTGTGAGATCCACCTGGAAGTTATAGAGCTTCTCACATAGTAATGCAGGCAGAATAGAATTAAAGGCACTTGAAAAATCAAAGAACATGACCCTCAAAGTGCTGCCTGACTGGTCCAGATGACAGTGGGCTCTCTGAAGCAGCAAGATGATGGCGTCTTTTACTCCAAGCCCATTACAATATGCAAACTGTAATGGGTCCTGAAAGGTGTTGTGTTGCTTGTTGAGTTGAGCCAGTAAGAGTAAGAAAAACAGCACTTCCTGTCACCAGGAGGCGGAGCTAAGGTACATTGTGTTCCATGGTGAGAGGGCCAACTTTGAAGCCCCGCCGATGCCACATACTTTTTCCTATCAAAAAGCTTTTGATAACTTTTGATCATACATGCCTTGTAAACATCCTGACCAATTTTGGTGGCCGTATGGTAAACGCCCTAGGACAAGTTCGTTCAAACGCGTCGTAACTTAATGCCAAAATGGTGACTGTAACAATGGGGGCGGGGCTATGACATAATGACAATATTGACATGTTTATGTGTTCAAGGTCATATTGACATCTCACTCAAGAGTTTTGGTTCAGATATCTCATTTTATGTGGGAGTTATATGAGATGGATTTTTCATGGCGAGACATCAAACTTTCAGGCCCCGCCCAGTCCACATGATTTGACTTATCAAAAATCTTTTGATAACTTTTGATGACACATGCCTTGGGAACATTCTGACCGATTTTGGTGGCCCTACCATTAAAGCCCTAGGACAAGTTCGTTCAAATGCGAGGTGAGTAAAACGCCAAAATGGCGACTTTGACCCAAAATGGCCAACTTCCTGTACATTTTAAAAATATGCTCCAAGAGGATTTTTTGTTTGCCCTGGCATGTAGAACATGTGTACCTATTTTCATAAAGATTGATGGGATGCAGTGGCGGGGCAGTCAAAATAGGTGGCGCTGTTTCGCGATTTTGCCTCAAACATGCCCGAACACCCCATAATATGTAAATTTCCACATTCCATTGGGGGGGTAGGCAAAATTTGGTAAGTTTTTGAACATGTTCAGACCCCCAAAAGACCTCCTGTTTTTAGAAGTGGATGAAGCATGGAAAAATTAAAAAAATATTCATTAAAAATAGAAAGTTGGTCTAAAAATCATGGAAATATTCATACATGATCAGAATAGTTTTGGCAATGCTATGAATTTTTTTGGTTCATGTCAACTTAAAATTTTCAGATTTAAAAATTGTTAAACATTTCTTGCATGTAATGAGAAAGTATAAATAATTCTTAAAAATCAATACTTTGATCAAACTTGTTCAAACTCAAGACACTTTACAAGGCCTATTGCGTCTATCATTGTTGCAATTTTGGTGGGAATTGAGTGATCCATTACAGAGATCCACATGTTGAGCTAATTTGCATACTTGTGAAAACGTAGAGTGTGCGACATGTCTGTAGAACACAAGTCCCAGTGAGTGAAATGTTCAGGAGGATTCAGTGAATATATCCTCCAAATCTTAGCTCTGTAGGACAAACGGCTGATTTTTCATCATTTTCTGAAATTTGGAGGCGTGGCCACATTCTTTTGCTCATAAGTCCCGCCCACTTTTGACAATCATAACCATATTCTAGGATTATGTTCAGGACGTCTCTGTGGATATATGTAGTGATTTTGGTGCATATCCGTGCAGCCGTTTTGGCGCTATAAACTACTCTCAATTGTAGCGCCCCCTAGAGTTGGAATTTTTCCAAAATCGTCACACACGTAGATATTGCAATTCCCTACTTGGTCATTGAATTTCATGTCATTATCTGTTTTCGTTTTTGAGTTATGATCATTTTAGTGGTCATGGCGTCACATCGAGTTCGCCGTGCCGCCATGACCACGCCCTGCAGTGTAGACAGATGATTTTCGATGGAAGTCATCATCAACATGTTTTCTGCCCTCTGAAGGAGTTTGGAGCTGCTTGTGTCCAAAATGTCAGAGAAATGGATGCTCAAGTAAAACATATGACTTCCTATCACCAGGGGCGGGGCTATGATGTAATCAAAATATTGACATGTAGATCTGTTCAGGATCATATTGGCATCTCACCCAAGAATTTTGGTTCAGATATCTCATTTCATGTGGGAGTTATATGAGATTGATTTTTCATGGCGAGACATCAAACTTTGAGGCCCCGCCCAGTCCACATGCTTTGACTTATGAAAAATCTTTTGATAACTTTTGATCACACATGCCTTGGGAACATTCTGACCGATTTTGGTGTCTCTACCATCAAAGCCCTAAGACAAGTTTGTTCAAATGCGAGGTGAGTAACGCCAAAATGGCGACTTTGACCCAAAATGGCCGACTTCCTGTAGACTTGGCACCATGACGTTAAGAGGCTTTTTTGTTCGCCCTGGCATGTAGAACATGTGTACCAATTTTTATAAAGATTGATGGGATGCAGTGGCGGGGCACTCAAAATAGGTGGCGCCGTCGCTGCAATTTTGCCCGAACATGCCCGAACACCTGAAAATACGTAATTTTACACATTCCCTTGGGGGGGTACGCAAAATTTGGTGAGTTTTTGAGCATGTTCAGACCCCCAAAAATGCAATTCATTTGGCAGAAGAAAAAGAATAATAATAATAATAATAATAATAATAATAATAAACGCTAGAGTTTCAATAGGCCTTCGCACCGCCTTCGGTGCTCGGGCCTAAAAATGAGCAAATAAAGGCTGAAAACCGAAACAGTGAAAGAAATGATTATGTCAGTTATCAGAACCATGTGCTGTGATGTACGAACCCCAATCACTCAAACACAAAAGCATCAAAATATTGATTTACCTCTGACATTACAGCAATGCACAATGTTATTAAAACTGAAAATACCCCACTCATGTACACAGCATGATGCATTTTATATTCTTCTCTGTAGTACTACTACAACAAATACTAACATCCAGGCTGGAAACTGACTGAAAGACGGAAATTAAACATGTTCTCACATAAAAACACGACGTGCAGAAGTCGCGTGCTGGATGCTGTTTGCTGCGTTATCACAAGTTTCGGCCGTGTTGCTTTGGTGATTTACGTCTTTCAGCTGAAAACTTTTAGTGGCTGAATTTTCGGTGCATCTCTAGTTTAGATGCTCATATGTGCGTACATATTTATACATAATGGACCCCAGGAAGAACAGCAGCAGCAGCAGCTGATGAAGGTCCAAATAAAGATGAGATGAACTGTTTTATAAACCTCTTTCTATCGAGCGATGAGTCACAGAGAGAAAAGGTTTCTGACGTCCTGCTGCACAGCGGTGTTCCTCACACAGAGCAAACCCAACCAGACTATCACTCTGTTTACTGTCATAAAGCTGGAGGTGACGCTGAAATAGAAACCAGAACATTCTGTCTCGTACAAAAAGCAGTCCAGTTCCACGGACTGGAAACGCTCAGAGCTCCGGGACTCCTCTTCACAGCGAGCTTCTACCAGACTGGCTTTCTGGAGGACTGTGTCATGATTGCTGGAGGTGCTCTGCAGACTATATAATGGGCATCATCCTGAAAAAACCATATCCGTGGAGCAGTAATATGCAGCATGTGGTTGACAGATGTGTCTGCGGGAGGAAATCAGTGGTGCTGAGGACTCGAGCAAGCAAGAGCACGTAGCGTTAATACAGACGGCTTAAAATAACGAGGATCTGAACCCAAACGCAGTCCCACCAGTATGATAAACACGCATTATTAGATAAAACTTGTCCCCAACATCCTCGTGCATACAGCCAGCCGTGCTTTCCATCTCCTGAACATCGTGCAGGATGACTCTGCAGATCTGAGGGAGGGGAAGCCAGCAGCACGCTGGTCCCAGTTACATTCTCCTGATCAGACTCCACCATCTGGTTCAGATAAACTGCAGCAGTCAGCGAGGAAGCAAGCAGCAGTGATCTGTTCCTGAAAGAATGTTAAATGAGACTGTGAACAGCTAAATATTATGAAGTCAACACACATACGAGCTTTTACTCAGGTAAGCTACACGTGTTTCCACATCAAATGACTCATGTTTCCCACAAAGAGGCAGCCAGAGGTGTCGTCTCATTACGATGAGACGGGTGTCTCATCCCACCTTCTGGATGTGATTACTGCCAGCCTGAGCTCAGCTGAAACAGCAGATCTGATTCACACACTTATCACACACTTAAATCACAAGCTTTACAGATTCTGAGAGCAAAGCCAAACATGCAAAACACGCTTTCAAAGAAATGAGCAGACGATAAATCTGAAAGTGGAAATGATCAGAGTTATGCTGTAAACACGATCACAACCTTCGTTCTTTTTTAGACTGAGACTCAGACTGACTGGATCTGAGCGAAAACACTCCTGACTATGGAAGAGTAGCAGGGCCTTTGAAGGAAAAAATAGCTCTGAGGAAAAAAGTCAGAATTCTGACTTCTTTCCACAACATAAAAAGGAAATATTCCTGAGAAAAAACCCCCCAATAATTTCTGAAAAAGTGTCCAAATTCTGAGGAAAAAAGTCCGAACTGATGTCTTTCTACAACATACTGTAAAAAAGAAACATTTGCAATATTTAAAAGAATATATATATATATTCTGAAAAAGTCCCAATTCTGACTTTAATCTCAGAAATCTGACTTCTATCCAGAACATAAAAAAAGAAATATTTTCTGAGGGTTTTTTTTTTCTGAAAAAAGTCAGAATTCAAACCTTCGTCTCAGAATTTGGACGTCTTTCCAGAACATAACGGCATTTTTTTAAAAAAATTATTATTATTTGAAAAAAGTCTTCTTTCCAGAACATGAAAGGGAAATATTTGGGAGATTTAAAAAACAAAAAAAAATTCTGAAACAAAGTCAAAGTTCTGAGGAAAAAGGTAAGAATTGTGACTTCTTTCCAGAATATTAAAAGGAAATATTTGCAATGTATTTTTTTGATTTTCTGAAAAAGAAGCCAGAATTCTGAGAAAAAAGTCTGAATTTTGATTTTAATTTCAGAAATAAGACTTCTTTCCAGACCAAAAAAACAAAATATTCGCAAAATTAAAAAAATAAAAATAAAAAAGTCAGAAAAAAGATGAATTCTGACATTAATCTTAGAATTCAGACTTCTATCCAGAACATAAAAAACTAAATATGTCAGAGTTTTTTTCTTTTTAAAGTCAGATTTCTTACTTCAATCTCAGTATTCAGACTTCGCAAGATCTTTTCTGAAAAAAAAGCCAGAATTCTGAGTTTTTTCTCAGAATTCTGGCTTTAATCTGAGAATTTGGAAAACTTTCCAGAACAAAAAAAGGACATATTCACATTTTCTTGAATTATTATTAAAAAAAAAAGAAGTCAGAATTCTGACTTTAATGTCAGAATTATTTTTTTCCCCTTCAGTGGACGTAATACTCCTATATTTGATAGATAAACTGACTGAAAATAGTTTTAAACTACAGCATCAAGGTGTAACGCAAATCCAGTTATGTCTGACATGAATTAAAGTCCAAATCCAACTCAACAGTCACAACTAACCCTACAAGTGTAAATGAAAACATAAAACAATGACTGACTGAACTCATCAACACATATTTTATCCCCAGTAGAACATAAACAACATTTCAGACATTTATTTCATGGAAAATCTTCTCTGATTGTGAATCTGATGCAGAAACACGTCTGTAAAAAGTTGGAACAGGAGCAACGAAAGGTGGAAAATAATAATAGGAGGAGATTTTAATATCTAATCAGACCAGTAACATGACTGGTATAAAGGAGCATTTCAGAGTCTCTCAGATGGAAAGATGGACAGAAGTTCACCAATCTGAGACAAACTGGAGATAAAAGTTGTGGAAGAAGTTCATAAAAATGACATGGAATCCTGCATCAGACCAGAACGGGACCACGTTCCTCTCCTAAAACTCCAGAACTGGTCTCCTCACTTCCCAGTCGTTTCCAGACAGATGTTAGAAGAAGAGCAGATGCTACACGATGGCAAACATCACGCTGGAACTACGTTTTACAAGCTGATGTAGTTCTCTGCTTCTGGTTTCAGATGAAGTCCTGGACAGGTTCCAGTATGAGCAAAACTGCTGAGTTTACACCTGTCTGACTCCAGTTCAACTCCATCGGCTTCCAGTTGACTTCCCACATCCACTCCTCCTCTTCCTCACTTCTAAATTATTCTTATTCTTACATAACACTGAGATAAAATGCAGGTTGGCTGATGACTATCTGCTCTCATTCTCGCAGAAATGCTTCAGGTCGAGTAAGTGCTGGTCCGTGGTTTTCCTCCCATTACTGGACCACATTAGTTTCTCCCTCAGGACGTGAGCCGGTTTGATAAGTCCCCGTCAGTCCTGGTCCAGAAGTCTTTATCTAGCTGTAAAATCTCATTGATGTTGTTTTTCAGAGCAGTACGGTATGCAGAGGCAGGGCTGCGCTGGACTCTTTTTCATTTGGTAAGTCTTATTTTTCCCGCATCATGTCAGATTTCCACCGTTACTATAGTAACCACCCTCCACTCTGCTCTCCTACAGCATGCCGCCGTAAAACCTGAACATGGTTGCAGACTTCCTCCCCCTCATTCGGACCACGCATGTCCATCCTCTCTGCTACCTGCCCGCTGGTGCGTTCCTGCTTGGACGGCAGAAACTAAAAACGCGGAGGAATCTGAACCAAATATTTTACATCATTCTTTAAGTTTTCATTCCTGAATGAAATTCTTTCCAATCTAAGTCAACGAGAAAAACGTCTACGCTGTAGTCATGGAAACACGGGTCTAACATGTTCTACCAGGTTTAAAATGGTCTAACCAGGTCTAAACAGTCCTAATCAGGTCTAACCAGATGGATAACAGAGTTTTAAATTGCATTAAAACCTTGTAATGCACAAATCTGCCAAATTAACACTTTTTTTCCTCCTTTAATCCTTAAGAAAACACTGGAATAAATGAGCAAATTCCACAGGTTAATCTCTTTGCACTAACACATTAATTTAACAGCCCTGACTGAAACTTAGACAGCAATTTTTACAAAAGTGTTCACGTTATCTTAATCATTTATAGATGGGAAATTAATTAACTTTTAAGATAATTGAGATAATCCTAAAATCCTACTTTAACTACTTGGATACAATTGTACCATAAAATCTGTAATCGTGACATCCCTATTTACAATTTTACAGTAGGTGCAAAAAGTATTCAGACCCCTTAAACTTTTCACACTTTGCTTTATTGCAGCCATTTGCCAAATCAAAAAGTTCATTTTATTCTCTCATTAATGTCACTCAGCACCAAACTTGACAGAATTAAACAGAAATGAAGAAATTTTTGCAAATTTATTTAAAAAAAGAAAACTGAAATATCACATGGTCATAAGTATTTAGTACTTTGCTCAGT
>JALJCO010005399.1:0-27014 GCA_023101725.1 Atherinomorus stipes
TGTTAAAACTATAGTTCTTTCACCATCTCATTTGACTTTACAACAATCACTATCACCTGTTGCCTGATTGACACGCCCAGGAAGTTACATAACCAACCCTGCCAGCCTGCTCAGTCCCTTTTTCCCTCCAAACCATTGTAACAAAGGAACCTGTGAGTTGTCACTGAAGCAAAGGAAACCTGTGAGTTTTGACATGAACTGTTGATTTAATCTCCCTTTAAATATGTTTGTTTATGATGCTCACGGTGTATGTTCATATGTCCAGCTGGTGTTTGTTTGCCATGGAGATGTTTGGCCCAGCTGAGTGGATGCATTGATAATGTAGGTTGCAGTGTATTCACTTTGTTCTATTAGATCTACAGTATTTGATGTTTGAACGTGATATAATCTGTAGTAATCTGTCTTGTCTTATTTCAGACAAAATCATCCACCAAGCTGTTGAGAAAATAAAATGGTGGAACTCAGTCCGGAATCCTGTGTTTAAATGTGCACACCACATGAGACGTTCAATGACCCAGCCATGCTCAGAAGCTGAGTAGATTTTTCATGGTCCTTCGAGCCGGAAGAACGTCCATGGTGGAGAATGGATTCACAATCGTCTCTGCAAGATGACCAGCACAGAGGAAGACCACACCGAGAGAGGATGCCTCCAAGGTACCTACAAGACTACAGAACTGAACTGTATGGTAATCCCCCACAGCAACCATTACAGTCTGCAGAACCTGCTGCAGAAAGTTCAGAGACTGCTTTATTGAGGAGTGAGGTGGCGGATTTAAAGGACATGGTCAGAGAGTTAATTGGTAGAGTTGAACAGTATGAGCAGAGTTCTGAAGGTGATTCAGAGAGTGACAATGTTAGTGGATCTCAGGTTGAACCATCTGCTTTGAATGTATCAAACCAGCCACTTCATAATCATGTTCCTTGTGAGAAATCTCATTCTGAGCCCATTTTATCTGAACCTGTAAACCCACTTTGTACTGGGAAAATCTCTCAGTCTGTTCAGACATTATTTCCTTACTGTCATCATGCTGCCTCTGTACCATGCAAACATAAGAGAACCATTGTAGTCCCTGATGATAATATACCAGGTCCAAGCTCTCAGCATCAGGATTTAGGTATCACTGCAGCTCCAGTATCACAGAATCCAGTTTCTGTTCCCTACCTTTCATCCAGTTCAGTCTTTCCTCATGGACCTATTACCCATGCTTATTCAAGTTTAGTTTTACCTTCTGCCACTCCTTCCCATCAAGGTCCATTGAGTCAGCCTCCTTTGTCTGTACCTGTAACTCAAGGACCACAGACTTATTTACCATCTGGTCAACGGCCACTGATTTCTTCACATCAAGGACATTATGTTCAAGCAACTCATGGCTATCACAGTCAACCACTACCACCAATGCAAGGGATGTATGCTCCTTCATATCAAATACAACCTTCCTCCATTATGGTACCACAGGTTTTGGGTTTACAGCCCAGTGTTAACCCTCCCAGTAATGTGGTTCCATACCCACAGTCTCACATACCTCAGCAAACTGTGCAGCAGATGGTGGGATCAAGATTCATTACGTGTTGAAGGACCTTCATTCCCTTATTTCAGTCATAATGACCCTTATGAATTTGTACTGTTGAAAATGGCTCTTACAAACCTTCTACCGGCAGATGAGTCAGAAATGTACAAATATCACATTCTGCTGGACCATTTACGTCTACCCGCTGCACGCCACATTGCTCTCTCCTATGCTCATAATGTATGCCCTATACTACAGCCTTGGCAGCCCTGGAGAGACAGTTTGGTCAACCACATCAATTAGCTCTTAAAGAGATACAAACCATTTTGAATCTCCCTAAAGTTGTTAGGGGAGATGGTGAAGGTTTTCAGAACTTTGCTGTTAGAGTGAGGTCTCTGGTTGGTATGTTGCAGTCTCTCGGACCAGGAGAGGGTGCCACAGAGCTGACCTGTGCTTCACATGTTCATCGCTTGTTAAGTAAGCTTCCTGCAGAGCTAGTGTCCAACTTTGTCAGATATGCCCGAGTAGCTACTCCTGCTGCCCATTATAACTTAGTCGATTTTGCTGCATGGCTTGAAGGAGAAGCCGAATGTCAAGCTGTTGTAGCCCAAGCTAGTAACCTGCATGTTGGTACTGCTCAAGTGCCAAAGAAGGAAGTCGGCCAAAGATATAAACTGCCATCAGCTACCATTCTTCATGGGGCTGATAGAAAGGCTTCAACTAAGCATCCCACTCCAGGAAAGGAGTCTCAACCGCAAATGAGATTCCCATGTGTATACTGCCAGTCTGACACACATTATCTTACAAATTGTGAAAACCTGAAACGTTTGAGCATAGATGAAGTAACAAAATGGTTAAAGGAGCAAAACAGATGTTGGAAGTGTGGTAGAACCCACAAAGCTGTAGATTGTACTTTGAAAAAGCCTTGTCCTAAATGTAATGGTCAGCATCTAGGAATATTTCATGAAGTGCAACACCAGGCATCCAAAGTATTGTTATGTGAACCCACAAAGTCGATCACCCAAGAAATTGTTGCTCAAAGTAGTTAAAGTAAGATTAAGCAATAATGATCGAACATTCGATGCCTATGCCATCTTAGATGATGGCTCTGAACGTACCATGTTGCTACCAGGAGCAGCTAAGTATCTTGGTTTTGAAGGGAGAGCCTGAGAAACTTAAGCTTTGCACAGTGAGACAACAGAGATTCTAGAAGGTAAGGCTGTGAACCTACAGATTTCTGCTGTTTCAACCCCTGAGAAAAGGTTTTCAGTTGATGCTGCATTCACCTCTGACAAGATTATGTTTGTTGAACAGAGTTACCCTGTAGATAAACTGAAGCAACGTTATTCATACCTACATGATATTCCATTGAAGTCCTTCACCAAAGTTCAACCACACATTCTTATTGGATCAGACAATCCATTCCTTATTACACCAATTGAAGAAGTGCGTTATGGTCCAAAGGGAACCCCAGCTGCAGTAAAGACAAGACTGGGATGGGCACTGCAAGGACCAGTCTTTACTGGTGAGTCAGCTGATTCTATTCAGTGCTTATTCACCTCAACAGACAACCCCTTTCACTGAGTTGAAGTGGCATGTCGAACAACTATGGCAGGTTGATACACTCCCGTTCAGAAATGAGAAGCTGATTACTAGGTCAAAACAGGATAAGGAGGCTATGGACCTCTTACAAGAAAAAACCATACGAGTCAAAGTAGATGGAACAACCGTTATGGCACCCCACTGTTGAGGAGAAAGGATTCACCTAAATTGAAAGCACCAGTAGATTCTGTAATGCCCCTTCTCGGTAAATCTGAGCGCAGGTTGGAGAAAACCCCTGAATTAGCAGCAGTTTGGACAATACCGAGATTGATAAACTTGACCAAGCTGGTTACATAGCTAAACTCAGTCCAGAGTTAGTTTCTGAGTCTGATGAATCGTGGTATATACCCCTCATCACCTTGTGGGACACAATGGAAAGCCCAGAGTAGTGTTTAGTGCTCCTTTTCTTACCAAGGTCTAGTGTTAAAATGATCAGCTTCTTCCAGGCCCCACTCTTGGGCCTACATTGATTGTTGTCCTGCTTCGTTTCCGCCAGCATAAAGTGGCCATGAGTGGAGACATAAAAGGAATGTTTCACCAAGTAAGACTCTTGCCAGAAGACAAACCACTTCTTAGATTCTTATGGCGAGACATGCAGCGAAAGGTGGCTCCAACTGTTTTTGAATGGCAAGTGCTCCCATTTGGCAAAACTTTGTAGCCCTTGTTGTGCTATTTATGCCCTTCAGAAACACGTGAAAGACCACAGTGATGGGGAATGAGGATGTAGTGGATACTGTTCTGAATTCTTTTTATGTTGATAACTGTCTTACGTCACTGCTCAGCCCAGATGCAGCAAAAACTCCCTCTCCTCAGGACAAAGGATGTGCTATCTTTGGTGGATTAGAAATAAGACAATGGGCTAGTAACGTTCCTCATCTGTAGTTGATCATCTACCTAAAGATGCCAGATCTGACAGTGTTGAATTATGGCTGAATCAGAACAGAACAGACCCTGTTGAAGGGAGCCCTGGGACTAAGTTGGCATTGTGTTTCCGACACATTGGGTTATAAACACAAACCCATTGGTTTCAATCAGACCTGTCTGGCTAGAATGTGTACCAGGTGTTGGCTCCCCAATAAGACCCCTTTTAGGACACATCATCCCATTCACTACACGGGCTAAAGTTTTGCTGCAGCAACTCTGGATCACAAATAAACAATGGGACAAGACCATAAATTCTGGTGATCTGTACCAAGCATGGAACAAATGGGAAAGGTGAGCTACCATACCTAGATCAGCTCGGCTTTCCCAGATGGTACAATGGTAATAATCCTCATGTATCTCATGATGTGAAGCATAGAGAGCTACATGTTTTCTGTGATGCCTCTGAAAGGGCGTATGGTTCAGTGGCATACATGAAAACAACAAGCCACAACGGAAACATTGATGTGTCCTTTGTGATGGCCAGATCTCGCGTAGCTCCTCTAAAGCAACTAACTATCCTCGTTTGGAGCTCTCAGCAGCCTCTCACTGGAGCACAGCTAGCCAGACTGATCATCACTGAACTGTCAGTTTCCATTGATAAAGGTTTATCTGTGGTCTGACTCCACTGTTGTACCAACCTGGCTTCACTCTGATTCATGCAGGTTTAAGGCCTTTGTAGCTAATAGAATCGTGGAGATACTTGAGTTGACATCAGCCAGTGATTGGAGATATGTTGAGTCGAAAACAGAACCCTGCCGATGATATCCTCGAGGCAAACCACTGAAAGATCTCAATACAACTCATCGATGGCACAGAGGTCCTACATTCCCTTTACTCTGACCTAGTCCTTGGCCAGTTTTCCCCACCTCTCCACAAGAGATCCCCTCAGAAATGAGGAAACCTTTTTGTGGTATAACACAATCTATGAAGTCACATGATCATCCAGACCCAAATGACTCTTGGCGAGATCTGGTAGATGCTATGTATGAAAAAATAGAAGACCTCAAACTTAAACACCACAAAAGGGAGAAGCAGAAACTCAACTAATATCTCATACTCAGTCTGAGAGTTTTCCAGAGGAATTTCATGCTTTGAGAAATGGAAAAGGAAGTTCCTCAGGCATAGTCGTCTTCTACCACTTTCTCCTGAATTTGATGATGCATTAGAGGTGATAAGAGTAGGAGGGAGACTAAGACAAACTAAAAACCTTGAATCTGACACAGTTTGCCCCATTGTGCTGGATCCAAAACATCATGTGACGCAATTGCTGATTAAGGATTATGATCAGCGACTTTTGCATCAGGGTCAGGCCGAGTATTTGCTGAAATTCGTCGTGCATACTGGATTCTTCGGGGTAGACAAGCTGTCAAAAAACATCAATGGTCATGTATTGATTGCAGAAAATGGCGAGCCAAACCTACCTTTCCCAAAATGGCAGACCTACCACCTTCTAGGTTGAGATTATGGAAACCACCTTTCTGGTCCACAGGTGTGGACTGCTTTGGACCCCCTAACAATCAAGTTAGGTCGACGTACAGAGAAACGATGGGGTATACTGTTCAAATGTATGACCACTAGATGTAGCCATATTGAACTCCTGCACAGTCTTGACTCGGACAGTTTCTCTTGTCTCTCAGGCGTTTTATTGCTGTAGAAGGACGACCACATGAACTTCTTTCTGACTGTAGTCAAACTTTAAAGGAGGAGACAAAGAACTAAGAGGAGCTTTTGCCGAAATGAACCCACAGCTGAAAGAACAGCTAAAGGACTATCAAATTGAGTTCCACTTTAATCCCCCAAGTGCTCCCATTTTGGAGGAATGTGGGAGAGGGAAATACGATCTGTAAAAGGCAGCCCTCAAGGTGGCAGTAGGCAGTCGGACAGTTTCAGAAGAAGTCTTGCACACTGTACTGATGGAAATAGAAGGTATTCTGAACTCCAAGCCGATTGGATATGCATCTCTCTGACATAGCAGATCCCGACCCTGTTACCCCGAATCTCCTCCTGATGGGGCGGCGAGATGCCTCTTTACCTCAAGCAGTTTATGCAGATACCAGCCTGATGGGACGGAAGAGGTGGAGACACAGTCAAGTATTGGCAGATCAGTTCTGGTCCTCTTTTATCAGGAACTACTTACCTAACCTGCAAGTACGGAAACAAATGGCAAAGGGATAGTCAACAGCTAACGAAGTGGAGCAACTGTACTTTTCATGGACCCCCAACTACCCAGGGGATTGTGGCCTGTAGCGAAGGTATCACGTGTTATACCGAGCCATGATGGAAGAATCCACTGCGGAGATCACTTACAAAGACAAGACACTTGTGAGACCTGTGGCCAAACTAGTTGTCCTGTCTAGATTTGACTGATTTCAAGAACTATTTGTGAGCAATTGTATTCAAATGTCATCATTTGAAGGGGCGGTTGTTAAAACTATAGTTCTTTCACCATCTCATTTGACTTTACAACAATCACTATTACCTGCTGCCTGATTGACACGCCCAGGAAGTTACATAACCAACCCTGCCAGCCTGCTCAGTCCTTTTTTTTTCCTCCAAACCATTGTAACAAAGGAACCTGTGAGTTGTCACTGAAGCAAAGGAAACCTGTGAGTTTTGACATGAACTGTTGATTTAATCTCCTTTAAATATGTTTGTTTATGATGCTCACGGTGTATGTTCATATGTCCAGCTGGTGTTTGTTTGCCATGGAGATGTTTGGCCCAGCTGAGTGGATGCATTGATAATGTAGGTTGCAGTGTATTCACTTTGTTCTATTAGATCTACAGTATTTGGTGTTTGAACGTGATATAATCTGTAGTAATCTGTCTTGTCTTATTTCAGACAAAATCATCCACCAAGCTGTTGAGAAAATAAAATGGTGGAACTCAGTCCGGAATCCTGTGTTTAAATGTGCACACCACATGAGACGTTCAATGACCCAGCCAGTGCTCAGAAGCTGAGTAGATTTTTCAGTTTACATTTTTTTTTTTCTTTAATCTGTTGCATACTCTTCACAAATGACATAATGTGAAAATTCAGTGTGTAAGATGGGGGGCCACATGGAAAGAGGGGCCCTTCTTCTCTGTTATTACTGGTAAATAGAAAAACTAGTTCTTCATGTTAGAAATGTGACTTTAATGGCACACATTGACAAACAACTTGTCTGGACTGTAGCCTTCTAGGTAATCTCTGTAATGCTGGTTTAGTTTTGTTAAAGAGAACCTAACTACAATTATAGTCAGAATATTGATTCATTATTCTTTTTCTTTACATTGTAACAAAAAGTCTCAAAAGTGTGATGTCCTGTGTCCACTGAGTCAAGTCCTTTGAAAGCATCTACCTTTCCTTATTGGATAATATTTCTGTCACATATAACATAGGTCACATGTATAGGCAACCACACTTGCAATTTCTCTTTCTTCTATTTCTTTGTTTTTCAGAAGCTGTTCGGAAAACGTTCAGAGAGGCTTTGGTGACATGATCAGCTCAGCGTTGGCCATACATTATAAACAGGCTCCAGCTGAAGGTGGTGGGGGGCTATAAGAGGGCCAGCCCAGGACACCACTGGTGTAATAAATACATATGTGTATATATTTTGGTTTTACATACAAATAACTAGATTTTTATTTTATTATTGTAAGTTTGTATATTTCACTTTGCTAATTTTTCACCACAATCTTTAAAGAATACAATTTTATTATGTTTTGATAATATTGTATATTTGACTTTGCGCTTTTATTTTTTTTGCAATGTATGTTTAAAAATAAAAATTAAGTAACATGTATATTGTTTATATATCCAGTGGAAAAATAAGAATGACAGTGTTACTGAAACTTTTTTAAAGGATCTGAAAAAAAAACCCCATGATGTAAATACATTTTTCATAACATCCTGGAACACATCAAAGTAAAGATCACAGGTTAAATTTGGTCCACTTAATTTAACATTAGATTTTAACAACTTTAATTTCCTTTACTATACCTAGGTTTGTTGTAAATAACAGATTGTAATGGCTGGATTTAATAGTGTTTAAATTTGGTATAAAAGTAAACGTATGGCAAACGTCTAAATTTAGACTATAAATAGACGTTCATTAGCAGTCATTTAAACGTCTAAGATTAGACGAGCCGTATAGTTTTGGTATAAAAATAAACGTATGGCAAACGTCTAAATTTAGACGTCTATAAATAGCCGTTTAAATAACGGCTAATATGCGTCTAAGAACAGACGAGACGTATAAACGTAGCCGTCTTTTAGGCACGTCTATCAGACGTCTAGTCTAAACTTAGACGACTAAAAAACTTTCACTTTTAGACCGCTGGTAGACCGATTTTAGCGAGACGTCTAATAGACGTCTTTTAGACAAAAAATGCTCGGTGGGCATATTACTGCCATCAATGTTCCCACAAAGAATAAAAAGCATAAAAAGTGGCAGAAAGGCATTTTGCAGCGTTATAAACATGCACAGTCATAACCAGTTACATACAGATGAGACTGCTGGTAATTTATAGCTTTATCAATGAGAGTAAACTCTGAGAAGTACATCAAAGAAATACCACCATTTATTAAAAATCCAAGGAAAATTTATATTCTATAAAGAATAAATGGTTTGAACACGGGGCTTACCTGATGAAACCAAATACATCATGAGATCGGGAAACTGATCATCAGGCTGTTATGTACAGGTAGGCAGTGTTGTATAGTAGCTAAGTAAAAATACTTCGTTACTTTACTTAAGTAGTATTTTTTTTATATTTGTACTTTACTATTTCTATTTCTGATGACTTTTACTTTTACTTCACTACATTTTCCGAGAAAAATCAATACTTTTACTCCATTACATTTACCTGAGCATCTTAGTTACTCGTTACAAAATAACATAGAACGTAACAGCCAATGAACAATCTTTGTTTTGTTGTAATGGGACTAGCAGCCACTAGTAGCAGCCGTGTGCAGCCATCTCTGAAGCTAAACACACCTTTACCTGCCTCAGCAGCAGGTGAAAGACTGTTCAGCATCGCTGGTCTGGTCTTCAGTCCAAGAAGAGTGAGACTGAGTTCTCACTATTTTGAGAAACAACTTGTTTTGAGGTTGAACAAAAGTTTTTCTGGGTTCAGGGGTGACTGGATGGACAGTTGAAGTGCTGTCGCACTGCAGTCATGTTACAGTTCAACCAGTCAAGTTCCTTGTTTGTTTGCATCACCCCCAAGCACCAAGAGTTTATTAGGAATGATTTTATATTGAATGCACGTGAGTATGAATGTTGGTATGCATGCATGCAGGTCTGTAAGGATGTGTTTGTGTGTATTTTTCTATATGGTTAGTTTATGTAAGGAGGTACTGAAACTCCTTTACACTTTGCAAATTAAAAAACTTAAAACTAAATTAAACAGAAATAAAAATGTTAAACTCAAATTTCTGATTACATTTTAATAACTGTACTTTTTACTTTTGATACTTAAGTACAGTAAATACTAGCTACTTTTTAGCTTTTTTACTCAAGTTATATTCTAGCAGGCAGAGCAACTTTTACTTGAGTCATTTTTCAGTAAGGTACTTTTACTTTTACTCAAGTATGGCTTTTGGGTACTTTATACAACACTGCAAGTAGGGTCGTCTAACCAGGCTGTAGCAGCAGAAGATGGGCATCACTTATACAACAGATACGAAGTTTAGCTTTGTATCTTCTTCTAGCGTCGGCAGTAAGACTTTCAGTATAACTGGACGTCATTTCTATAATATTTCAAAGACAGACCGGCGGAGAAAAAAAAATTAAAAAGGGTGCAAAAACAGTTTTTGAAGCTCATCGTCCATCAGACGCAGTTCAAATACGAAGCATGTTTTCACCGGGACCAGCTTCGTGGTCACATGAGTTCCGGGTTGTGACGTAGGCACAAGGCGCTGATCCGTATGTGTTCAGTTGGTTTGTAGTGTTACTGCATGATGTGTTTTCTTTTTGATGTGTTTGTAGGGTGATTTCTATTAGGCTTTGCAGTCACTATTGGCAACGATCCGTTGCCTTCCTTTATAAGAACAGGAGACAAGATAAACCTTTTTGTGAATGAAGTTGTCCTGTTTGCTCTGGTCTGAAGTGCTCTGCCCAAGGGAGTTGTGCTTACGGGTGCAGGTGGGGAGCCTCAACCCGGCTTATCCTCAGCTTCACCCTTGTTACACTTTAATTGCAGGTTATTGAACACTATGTTTGATCAATTTTTTAACATTACTATTACATTTTTATATTTGAACATTTCTACTGAATAAATTTAAAAAATCTTAACCTGTACTTAAGTTATTTGATCATTTTAAAAGAAGTTTTTAATCTTATTTTGTTTTAATTTTACTCATCAATATAACTATTGCTTTAGAAAGCATTTTTTTCAAGTACTTCTGTTCTCCTCTTTTACTTATATTTAATATTGCACTTGAATTCAAGATATTAATGCAAGCAATCATCTGATTTTCTTTAAAGGGACCAAGAGTGTAGGCATTAATATTGATATTGATGAAAAAGTACTAGAAACTACCGGTATTGTATCGGCCTTGAAAATTTTTCAGCATTTTAATTTTTTTTTCATATTCATATTTATTTCAGACTTGCAAGAAATAAAGAAGCTGAGTGACAAAACTCACATTCATAATTAAATAAACCATAAAGCTCACTATAATTATTTCAGTCTTTTTCAACTTGCAAGGAAGTATAAATTTTGGTATCTACCATCCCCCTAATATGAAGTCATTTAAAGGAAAACATCTTTTCTTTCGAATACCCATCTTTACCACTAGATGTCAGTAATTCTTAAACACTGTACCTTTTAAACGTGTTCTCACAGGAGAACCAAAAAACTGTTGAAAATTCCCTTTTAAAACATTTTCTGGCATGTGCCTTCAGAGTTTTACTGTTTATATTGCTCAGTGTGTAACATGAGAATGTGTGTTACCGTGCTAATGAACTGAGCCATCGGGAGGAATTGTTCGGATCCAGAAAAGAGGCCGTGGACATAGATGACAGGTTTGTATGTGTCCCCGCAGCCTGGGTCAGCAGCAGAAGCAGCAGCGTGGAGCCCTGCAGAGTCTTCGTCTCCACCTGGTCTCAGGCTGATCTGAACCGGAGGGCGAACGGAGGGGAGGCCTGTCTATCTCACAACCTATGACTGATGATGACAAACTGTCAGCTGTCTCTGCTTTCTTCATCATCTCACTGTGATAGTGGGTGTTTGTTTGGCTGCTTATTTAGTAATTTTTCTTCTTCTTTCTTCTTTTTTTTTTAGATTTTAACAGCATAGATAATTTAACTACAATAACACATACTGATAACTTTAGTTGATTAATACTAATGACTTTACAGTGTCAGACAGTTATAATCTTGTCTTCTATGAGCTCTACATGATCAGAAAACCAGGAGAATATCAAAAAATAATTAAATCATTTGTAAACATGATGGAAATACAGCATAGAAGCTAAAACAGAGTTCATACGGACAAGATTTAAAATCAACATTTACAGCTGTCCACTCCATTGGACCCATCAAGGTCCAGGTTCTGGGGGGATCATCACTCTTTATACTCTATTCTACAAAAGATGAATACTCCATCCCATTGTGATTCCATGAGATTTTATTTCTGTACTTTTTCATGTTGCAGTGTTGTTACTTAAACGAGGTTGTAATTTATACTGATTTAAAAACCAACATGGTGTCTCTTCAACCTGGTAAATATAAATCAGGCTTACTAAGGTTTGACTCAGAAAGATATGGTAACGTCATTCTGGCTTCATTCAGATGTGTTGTTTTACTGGATGAAGAGGAATATTTTCTACTCTGTTTATGTAGAAAGTACTGGACGTGTCAGACAGGATGTTTGTACTGTCAGTAGGTTACATGTACATGTACATTATGGTCCTGCACTGCTTCCTACAGCTGTGGTGTGGACCTTGGCAGCCCTGATCTGGGTGGTCCCTGCGGTGATGACCTCTGGGGCCATGGGTGGGCTGACTCATTTGCATGAAAAGTGCTTTATAAATAAAGTTTAATTTGATGTAAAGTATCAAATAACACTGTATTTAAAAAAGGAAATTTGTAGCAGGAAAAAAACAGTATTGAACACATCAACATTTTTCTCAGAAAATATATAGCAGGAGAAAATAAAGCCAAATTACTATCTGTATTATTAAGGATATGATCATCTATCAGTTACTGATTGATCATGTTGTTGTTTCATAGACATTTCTGGAATTTAATTAGTGCATGTCTAATCTTTACAACACAAAGACACACTTGTATTACTGAATGTGCAGACAAGTTTCTGCTCATAGCATGACAGATACATTTAAGAATGTTCCAGCTTGGATTATGCTGAAATGACCTTCTATGAAGATAAGCATGTTTTTAACTGTGTGTTCAGTTATGTTTCCTTCTGGTTATATCTTGTCTCTGCAGAACATGCAAGTTTCTCATGAGTAAACTCATTTACCAGTCACACTGGTCTCTCTGTCCTAATTTTACAGTCTTAATGATTAAATTTCACCAACAAAATATTTCTAGTAGAGCTATCATTGATGTGAAGTTTTCACCAGATGTCTGTGACAACCCAAGTAATACACACACATACAAAGAAGGAAGTCCAAACAATTATGTCCATAAATTATGTGTGATATAGTGAAATGACTCAGGGAATAAGTATTAAACACATGAAGAAATGGAGGGACAAATAGTCAAGAAAGCAGCTGGAATCTGTCAGTGTTTAGAAAGCAATCCTGTCCTCTATCAGTGCAAAGTAATATCAGCTGGTTTAGTCCTGATTGATGCCTTTAAAAAGGTTTCTCATCACCAAGGTGTCAGACAAGAAGCATTGCATGATGGGTAAAAGCAAAGAGCTGCTCCAAAGACCTACGCAACCTTCTTATTGCAAACACACCTGAAGGCATTGGTTCCAGGTGCATTTCTAAACTTCTGAAAGTTCCAGTGAGCACCATTGGGTCCATCATCCGGAAGTGGAAAGAACACGGCATGGTGGCATAAAGCGGCCACGGCCAGATGCTCCTCACAAGATTTCAGACAGAGGAGTCAGAACAATCATCAGAAAGGTTCTCCAACAGCCCAGGACCACTCGTGGAGAGCTTCAGAAAGACCTGGAACCAGCAGCTACAGTTGTTTCAGAGAAAACAAGAAGGAATGCACTCAACCGCCATGGCCTTCATGCACGCACACCACGCAAGACTCCATTTCTGAAGAAAAAGCAGGTTCATGCTGGTTTGAAGTTTGCAACACAACATCTGGACAAACCCATGACATTCCGGGAAACATAGTCTGGTCAGATGAGACCAGAACCGAACTCTTCTGATGTCATAAGACACAACATGTTTGGAGGAGAAATGGCACCAAAAACACCATAGCAACAGTGAAGTTTGGAGGTGGGAGCATCATGGTGGGGGCTGTTTTTCAGCATGTGGTACTGACAGACTTCATATCATTGAAGGAAGAATGAATGGAGAAAAGTAGAGAGACATTCTGGACCAGAATCTGCTGCATCTGCAGCTGCTGAAGATGAAAAGAGGCTGGATCTTTCAGCAAGACGACCGTCCCACCACACAGCCAAGAAACACTCACCTGCTTTAAGAAGAAGAAGATAAAGCTGCTAGAACGGACCAGTCAGTCACCCGACCCGAAAGAGCTGAAGATCTGAGTTCAGAGAAGAGACCCAGAACCTTGAGGATTTGAAAGTAGTTTGTGGAAGAATGGATCAAAATCACATCTGAGCAACATTTTCCACTGGTTTCTCCGTACAGGAGGCGTCTAGAAGCTGGAATCACCAACAAAGGCTTTTGCACTAAGCATTAAATAAATTTCAGTAAGCGTATTCAACACTTATTTCCTGTGTCATTTCACTATACATAACTTCATTTAAAATTAAGTTCAACATTTAAGAAAATGTTGATGTGTTTAATTAATTTACCGCACTTGACTTCATTTTATCAGTGTGTTCATTTCAGGTTTATTATTTTCCATTTTAATCAGTCAAGACATCAAAATCATACAGAAGAAAAAGAAGGAAAAAATGCATTAAAACAGAGCATCAAACAACTTTTCTTGATTTTAACTCGTTTTTCTGTCCAGACTGTACAACAAACAAACACCCTACATCCACAACACTCCTTTAAAGTGGCTCTGAAATGGTTTCTTAAGGGGATACCATGTAGGTTTTGGCCACTACAGGCACATAACCTGTGATTTCATGTCATATGATCAAATGAGAGATGGATCTGTTCCTGCATTTGGCCAATATTTGGCTAATATTTGGGTCAAAAGTCATATCCCTTTAAAGTGCCCGTGGCATGAAATTTGCATTTTTTGAGGTCTCTGATCATATATTTTAGTTTCCCCAGCCTGCTTATGTCCCCTAAGGGATTAAATTATGGATTGGCGTTTCCTTTTTCCCTGACTGTGTCTGCCTACATGGTGAAGTTAGTATTCACAAATGGGCTGATTGGCAGTTTGGCATATTCCTCCTCTCGCAGCCAATTACCCCCCCCCTCGCCGAACTATAGAGAAGTTTCACGGACATTTCCGTTTTACTTCCGCAGTTAATCAATTTCTGCCAAGCGCTTCCGGTCGATAATATCTGCGTTGGCATCAGAACTGCTCTGTACCTGGTGTACGACGGACAACATCAATCTTTCCGTCCTCACCGCTGAAAAACTTGAGGATGATTTCATTTCTGCAGGAACGTGCCGATCGAACTGGCAGAAAATCTCCTGAGTGTGTGGAGAACGTGTCTGCAGGTTACTGCTGAGGGTGTACGGACGAATGTCTCCAGGTATCTCCGTATCACTCCGCCTCCTCTCCACCAGAGCACCATGACAACAGAAGCACATGGTAACAAGCGTGCCTTCTGGCCCCGCCCACCGAACCTCGGTCATTGTACGCCGGTGCTAACAGTAGTGCTAACTAGTAGCGCCTGCTATTCTATCACAAGGCTGAATTACAGTGAACGATCCTTTCATACAGTATTGAGGCACTTAGAGTCTGACTAAAAAGACTCCGGGAATTTCATGTCACTGGCACTTTAAAGATAGTTTTTCCTTTCAATGAATTGTTATTGTTCTTTATTAAAATATTTGATATAATGAGGCAAAAGATTTTGACATGAAACTACATAGGATTATTGCTGCACAAGAGAAATGTGAGACATTTTAGCTTGGATGATGGAAAAGTAGACTTGACAATAGAATTTGTTTTTTGGTTTGTTTGTTTTTTAACATCTTTTGCAAATCAATTCAAACTTTTTGTGGGTCATTTGAATTATTGAGCAACCAAATAAATAAAATAACTATAAAAATACTTTTAAAAAGTACTGGATAAATTCAACTGCCAAAGTAAAAGGTGCATCGAGGTGTCACATCCAATCTAAATATAAAAATGTCTGCACTGTACAGCCATAGAGCTATTGATTAAAATCGGATGATATTGATGATTAAATATAAAAAAATTTAAAGTAAAAAAGTTTCATATTACCAAAACAGCTGTTGTAGTATGATCATCAGGAGTCCTTGGTGTGTGTGGTGATTTTTGGAGTGTTTGAACTGTAAAACAGTGGAGTTATTGATTGTTATATCAAAATATATATAATTAATAACAAAAGAAAATGTAAAAAAAAAAAAATGAAGGTGTATTATTCCAAAACAGCTGTTGCAGTATGACCATCAGGAGTCCCTAGGGCTGAGTGGTGATTTTAGAGTGCCTACAGGTTATAATAGTGGAGTTATTGATTGAAATAGCAAGATATTAATGATTAATAACAATAAAAAATGTAAAAATAAAATAAAGCTGCATTTTTCCAAAACAGCTGTTGTAGTATGACCATCAGGAGTCCCTAGGGCTGAGTGGTGATTTTAGAGTGCCTACAGGTTATAATAGTGGAGTTATTGATTGAAATAGCAAGATATTAATGATTAATAACAATAAAAAATGTAAAAAATAAATAAAGCTGCATTTTTCCAAAACAGCTGTTGTAGTATGACCATCACATGGCCCTTGGTGTGTGTGGTGATTTTGGAGTCTCTGTTCTGTATGACAGTGGAGTTATTGATTTTTGTTCGCAGCGTCTTGCTCCTGTAATGCCATTTGCAGACGGTCCCTAACCACTCGCTCGGCTACCGCCTGCTCATAGAGATCAATGTTATTCATCCCGCTCGGAGGACAGCTTGTTTTTCCCAAAATAACGGTTTTTGATTGTTGTAGCTAGTAGTCTGTGCTGTTATGACGTGGAAGAGGTGTCATTTGTGTTTCAGCAACATTTCGTCTCAGAGTTATTGATCCCGGAAGTCCGAATCAGTGAATATCGTTCCAACTTTACCAAACTGCTGCTACTAGACTTTCCACCGATCAGATCGGTTTGATCGGATCGGCCGATATTTCAAATTTTTTCAAATTTTCTGATTGGTCCTTTACTCTTCATTCACAAATCCGATCAATGACCTCATTGTCATTTTGAATCTGCTTCGGTAAAACTCTCATTTACACCAATTACACTTAGAAAACAAACAAACAAAGCAGAATAGACACATAGTCACTAGTAAGTGTTTTATGTCTTTGTGGTGGTTTTGTCGTGAGCTCTGTCACTATGTGCTGGACAATAAAGTTTTTACAATCCCAAATACGCCACACTTAAAGGATGACGACGTCGGTTGCAAACATGTCAGCTCTTAGGCTTGCTTCATACCTCCGGATACGGACGAAATCCGCCCGTCCGTACCAAACGTTGTCTCCGCTACTGGCCTACATACCTCCTTCCCGTTTCAGCGTTGTTATGAATGTTACTCCGTTCAACCTCTAGAGGGTAGTGTTGCGTCGAAATTTACCGGCATCGATAATCGCGAATATGGCGTCGATAGAGGAGGTAGTTTTGCTGCGTCTACTTCAGAAAAAGGCGGAAAAGAAATAAGTGTACGCGGCGGTGGCATGTCCGACCACTTAACGTGAATCGCCATATAAATGGGGAGTATTTTTCTTTGGTTTTGTCAATGCGGGAATTGGATGATGAGTGCCATTTCCAATATTTCAGGATGTCTGCCGTAACTTTTGACAGCTTACTACGCCGGGTATCGCAGCTCATTCAACATGCTGCATCCCACAGAGCCCCTGTCAGTGATGCTGAGCGTCTGGCGGTCACGTTACGTCAGCCAGCAAGCCCTCGCTGCGAGCTATAAACTGGGGACAGCGACAGTTTCTACCATAATTAGGGAGGTGTGTCGGGCTCTGTGGAGGATGAAGTGAAGTACCCGCAAGGCAACGAGTGGGAGGTGATACGTGATGGGTTTTGGACGCAGTGGGATTACCCCAACTGTATCGGAGAGATCAACGGCAAACGAGTCTGCATCAAAGCGCCAGCCAACAGTGGCAGTATTTTTTTCCACTACAAAGGATTTTTCAGTTTCGTGACGATGGCAGCCTGTGATGCCAACTACAGCTTTACATTTGTCGACATTGGAGCGTTCGGCAAGGAAAGTGATGCTGGTGTCTTCAGTCGGACCAACTTTGGAGCGCAGCTCATCCAAGGCCAACTCCCCTGCCACCATACGCCCCTCTGCCTGGGACAGATGTGCTGACACCACCGGTGTTTGTAGCTGATGAGGCCTTCCCCCAAAAGATCAACCTCATGCGCCCATACCCAGGTGTGTAGAGCAGGCTATAGACTACATATTAAAAACTAATGATTCACACTTATTTTAATAAGATAAGTACTTTATTTAAACAACAGCTTCAGCTCTGACTGTGACACCTTCTGTCGCAACAACTCTCATGATTACTCCACTGTTTATCAAATTAAAATATATAAAACAAAACGTCTGTCTAATCTAGATATACAGAAAGTTTACATAACTAGCAAGCATACATGTGTATGGAAGCCCATTTCCGCCACCCTGATGAAAAAAATAACGTGCTGTATCTCATAATTATGACTTAGCTATCTCATTATTATGAGATAGTATCTCATAATTATGACTTAGCTATCTCATAATTATGAGATAGCTAACTCATAATTATGAGATACTATCTCATAATTGGCTATCTCATAATTATGAGATAGTATCTCATAAGCTCATAATATAGATGAGATACTATCTCATAATTATGTATCTCACAATTATGAGATAGCTATTTCATAATTATGAGTTAGCTATTCATAATAATGAGATAGCTAAGTCATAATTATGAGATACTATCTCATAATTATGAGATAGCTTGTAGTCCTCAATTATGTGATACTATCTCATAATAATGAGATAGTATCTCATAATTATGAGATAGCTAAGTCATAATTATGTGATACTATCTCATAATAATGAGATACTATCTCATAATTATGAGATACTATCTCATAATAATGAGATAGCTAAGTCATAATTAAGAGATACAGCACTGCAGCTGTGAATGCTGATCAGGAGGTGGTGGTTTATGCTTTGTTTCTGACTATAATAAACAGAGGAGGGGAAAAAAGGATACCAAAAACCAGCAGTAGTTCTCCTCATACACAGAGAAAAATGTAATCAGGAACGTCAACAAAAATAATATTTAATTTGCACTTTTAACAGCTTTTGTTAGAACAGAAACATCAATTTTAACCGTTTATGGCAATTCACCCACTTCTTTCATAGAAAATTAACATTTCTTTCAAATGAGGCAGAAAAACTGAGTGATTCTGTATGTGAGCATGTGCAGTAACAAGAGGTGCATTACTAAACTTCTGTGAACCATTAACTTGCATTTATTCATAGAAATACATTAGAAATAAACGAACATAACTGGTTTTGATGAGGTGGTTTCAATCTTCAAAATCCCCACTAGGTGTCACAAAGCTAAACAGCATCTTTTTTCCCAGCATGAGTTAAAAATCATCTCATATTAACATGTTTTCCTCTGTGACTCGTCTTCATGTGAGCCACTTCTTTATGCAGCTCTCGAACACGGTGAAGTTGGAGTGCCAGTTGATGTGCTTGACTCCCGAGTGAACACAAATCACGATGTCGCCACGTTCATCCAGCGTCTTCAACCCAAACGAGTCGTCTTTGTAGAACTTTTAGAGGAAAAGAAGAAGAGGAACAGAATTTAGAGTGAAAATGGAAACTGTGGAGAGCAGAAATTAAAAATGAAATGAGTCATCATCTGGAAAAGAAATAAAACAAAGAAACCTGCAATATAACTTACAAATTTATATATCGTGGGGCATACTGTACGATGTCACTGACTATCACTGTCACTGTCTCTATAAACAGCTCTGGTGTAACTCTGACCGAAAGCTTCAGCTTCCAAAACAAAATCAGCATCACAGAATTAACCTGGACCTTATTTCTAGGAGTTTATAAGTGCATTTACTTACCAGTAAATTTCTGCATCACTTTGACTCCTTTGGAAGATGTTATTGGAGTTACCCTTTGGTGTGCATCCAGTAAAAATGGTGGAGACGTGGCAGCCACTAGTTATCTGCAGCAAAACTCCCTCATTTCACCAATACCGTAAAAGGCATATGCCACCTCTGGGTGAAACTGGGCCCCCCCCCCCCTCTCAGTCGCTGGTTGAACAAGTGGGCAGAAGCGTTTTCTAACCGCCCAGTCATTCTCTGAATCTGGCAGCACTGACTTTAGCGTAGCTTAGCTTAGCTTAGCGTAGTTGCTGTAATCTGTGGTTCCAACTAGCTTTCACTTGGCGAAGAGAACTAATTAACTCAAGACTTTTTCCAATTACATTTCATGACCTGCACATTCTGATCAGGTACAAGCGAGAAACCGATTTTACATCAAAGGACTGAGTAGGCGGCATTCCAATAGGGGCCTCCATGCCGCAGAAGTAAAGGCCAGTCACAGGGAAGCACTACGGATAGTAGCAAGGCAGCATGCACGCGCCGCATCCGCTGGAAACCCTGTTTACGGAGTTGGGGATGTTGCGCATGCGTGCTGCCTTTGCTACTCATGTTGAAAAACGCTTCTGCCCACTTGTCAACTTAGGGGACTGCAGGGGGGGCTAAATTTCACCCAGGGGTGGCATATGCCTTTAAATAGTATGAGCAAACGAACAACTCTTCTTGTCCTGTGAGGTCAGATTTAGAACTTCCATTAGTTATCAGGGTTCTACACACTTTTCGGGGCGCGCATTCACGATACGCGCTTCCGTAGTTCAGCTGAGAAGAGCAGCCGCTACCTACAGACAACAAAAACACAATTTACGAAACTCTGAACTCACATGACAATAGTACTCATTCGTTCATTCATTCTACTTAAAGTATTGATGAGATCAAGGGTTTACTACAGATAATAGCCATGTCTCAAACTGCACACTTACCCAAGTGCAGTGGAATTCAGTGCGTAGTGCGCACCGTGTCCCACCCTACTCTGTAGTGCACACTATTGTGGCTAAATGCTGACCCAAACAGAGCACTGCACTTACAGGAAGTGACGGATTAGCATTGCCTGCTAACGTGAGCTAACTCTACTGAGCCGGTATAACCGCAGCCTCAAACACACGACCAGATCAAAACTGTCATCAGAGGTGGACAGCTTGGTTGCATGCCACAATATACATAAGAATTATGTCTAAACCATTTATAAACGTTACTTAAATCAGTACAACACCACCTCCGATGCAGCGGGGGTCACCCACCACTTCATTCACCGCCATTATAGGGGATTATCACGCTTACCGGAAGTGCCGGGATTTTGACACCTTCCTCTTCCGGGCCATGTGTAACAGCAGCCGTTCCTGCTCTGTTCTACTGTTTAAATCGGATAAACTCCAAACATACTTAGTTTTCATTCTAGACTGAAGTGATACTGGATCAAAAGCTGGATCAAAGCGATCGAGTTGCCGCGGTGAAGGGCCGAACTTTATAATAAAACACACGTTTGTTTGTCGCCGGTGAGGCACAACACCGGCACTTCACAGCATGCTAGCATTAGCCAGCTAGCGTTTACTGACGTGCTTAACATTTTGCGTCTAAAAACACACAAACATCTGAAAATCGGGTCTGTACCCCCCGTTTCCAGTGGGGACAACTGGGGACTGCCAAAAAAGGAGATGCTTTCAGATGCTTGTGTGTTTTCAGCCGCACAAAGTTAGGCACGTCATCAAGCTGGCTAATGCTAACCTGCTAACAGTAGTCCGCCAGCTACTACTCTGTTAAACTTTGTAAATCGGATAAACGCCAATGCCAAGTTTTCATTCCAGACTGAAGTGATGCTAAGGAAGAAGTGGATCAAAACTAAACGATACACGTTTGTTTGTGGCCGGCAGACTGCGCAGTCGTGTTAGCAGGTTGGCATTAGCCAGCTCGATAACGTGCCTAACTTTGTGTGGCTGAAAACACACAATCATCTGAAAGCGTCTCCTTTCTTGGCAGTCCCCAGTTGTTCAACTGGAAGCGGGGAGGTACAGACCCGATTATCAGATGTTTGTGTGTTTTAAGATGCACAATGTCAGTCAGTAAACGTTAGCTGGCTAATGCTAGCATGCTGTGAAGTGCCGGTGTTGTGCCCCACCGGCGACAAACAAACGTGTGTCTTATTATAAAGTTTTCGGCCTTCTACCGCGGCAAATCGATCGCTTTGATCCAGCTTTGATCCAGTATCACCCCGGTCTAGAATGAAAACTTAAGTATGTTTGGAGTTTATCCGATTTAAATCAGTATAACGAGCAGGAACGGCTGTCGTTAACATGGTCCGAAAGAGGAAGTGTCAAAATCCGTGAACTTCCGGTGCGTGATAATCCCCTGTTCAGCTCTGAAAGCAGTTTGAAAGTCCCGCCTCTTCCTCTGTGTCAGCAAGACACTCGCACAACCCGCTTAGTGCGAGTTGCGTGCTTCGTTTTGCACTTTGTTTTTGGCCGTTATTAGGGCATCCTGGTACTTTCAGTGCACTGAACTGTCGCTTAAATGAGACCGTTAACAAAACTACACACTCAAAGAGTGTTTGAAGTGCTGAAGTGCGTGGATAGGGGGACACGGCCAATGTCTTGTGTAGTGACTGCCCCGTCTCCGCCATTTTACTGGATGTACACCAAAGTGTAACTCAACGTGATATCTTCCCAAAGAGTCAAAGTCATGCAGAAACTTTGACGGTGAGTAAATGCACGTATATACTCCTAGAAATAAGGTCCAGGTTGAGAAAAAGAAAGTTATCCTTTAAGATTACAACCTTTCTTGAGACAACCGCTGTCATTTGCAGATTAACGGGATAGTTCCACCCACAGAATGATGTGACCTCATCTTCTCCTCCCCCTCATGCTGAGCAAGACTCTGGAGCACTTTTAACATCTCAAATGCAGCCGGAGATCCATTTTCATTATCTACTGACTTTCCTTATGGAGGTGACCAGTGGTGTCAGAAGTTGGGTAGAAGCAGACAGTAGAACCCCTGTCCGGCAGTTTTTCCAACCAATCACTGAACTAGTTGGTTTAATTAGCTCCTCTCCAGGTAGATGAGCTTGTTCGTGGAAACAGCTGTTCTAAATATACTAGCAGATCCCAAAAAAGGCAGGATTTATACTTGAAAACTACTTTTACTTCTACTTTTGACACTTCTGGAGGTGACCGGCGCTCAAACAAAAAAGGTCCATAAAAGTCCACAAAAGCTTTGCAATATTCCTCCATACTCTCGCCCAATGTAATCCAAATGTCCTAGTGGATGGCAGAGATGGGGACTCTGACTTGAGTCACACTTAAGTCACTTTCACCAGTTACTTCAGACTCCACTTTGACTCGCAGTTTGAGACTCGCCTCAGACTCTAAACATTTAAAAATAAATGAAGAAGTAATGTTTTTCCTCTCTTGATCTCTGTCTATGACTCTGTCTGGGGGATCACAAAAATTCTCCAGACTGCACTGACGAAATGTCACATGACATTCACACGTGCACTCAATCAAAACAAGGAGAGCATCAGTGAACAGCGTGATGCCGCATCACTGAATTGCTGTGGCCTCAAGGCTCAAAAAAACACACAAAGGAGAAGCAGGTATAAAATCATCAAGCTGCAACATCTGTGACTTGAGGGGCCTGGGATGCTGGATTTTCCTCACATCCACCTCTCCATCCACCTTAAACACACCTGGACAGGTGAGTCACTGTGAAAGCGGCGGGCTAGCAGCTAGCCCAGATCAAGTTTGATTAGCAACTAGCTTAGCACCATAGCTTTGTTAGTTCGTTACAACCATTAAACACAAAGTTTTTCCACAGAAAACGTCAATGGATTGGCTCAACTGAAATACCTCCAGAAGAAGAACATAGTTGTTTAAAAACTGTTTAAATTAACTGTGACGTTGCCATGACAACATTAAACTGGGACCAAACTGGAATCAGACTGTGCCGTAACAACGAGGTTTACTGGCCATGTTTATCAGAGAAGTCCAGCTGCTGCTGGTTTTAGAGGACCTAAAACATTTATTGAAACGGAATCTACATTTAATTAAGACGTTGAGGCTTTTTTGTGAGTCTAAAATCACAGCACATTTTCTGCTCTCAGCTCATACAGATTAAGCATTTCAAAGATTTCCAGCGCTGAGAGCAGGATCGGGCTTCTCTCCAGCTGTGGACTCTTGTTCCACAGGTTTGCAGAGGTGGACACTGTCCTGCAGGTTTGGACATGTTAACCTGTTGGAACACACCTGAGCTAGATTATTAATGGCTCATTATGAGGTTTGTGCAGAATTCTGACTACAAGCTGTCACGTGTGTTACAGCAAAAGACATTTATAACCTGAAGGACATCGGTCTCCTCTCCACATTCAGACAAAAAATAATGTTATGAACTGCAGGATTAGTTTAGAAAAATTCTCTGTTGGTCCAGATGGATTTAGATCAGTTAGAGCAGATTTCCTACAGTAGTCTGAATTAATGTCCATGTTGATCTGCAGGTTTTCTTTATTCGGCACAGCAAAGACATCGTCCAGAGGAGAGGGACAGAGAGTTTTCAATGTAAAACTAAAGATCAGTGCGGTTACAGGCTGCTGGGAGGTAAAGGTGAGTACATATTTTTAATTTCTTGGATATTATCATGGAGTCTTTCAAGCAGAACCAGACCACAGACATCACATGTCACATTACTCATTACTGTAAAACTTAAAGGGGGGCTAGACTTGACTCGGACTTGAGGTCAAAGACTTATCAGCATCTCTGGTGGGTAAAATCCACCACTGGCTCAAAACAACATAATTTAGTGCTCGGTGGCGTCAGCAGCTGCTGGACTTGGTCCACTGGGGGCTCAGCCTCGAGATCGCGGGGGGCTCCGGCTGGGGCCGCCTTCTGCAGTGACTCCATCATCATGGAGACCTTTTACCAGGCAAAAAGACATCAGACACTGTTTTCCCATTTTCTCTGCTGACTAGGTTGTACCTTTTCTCACAGAAGTTCTGCGTGTGTTTGTGCGATCTGAGGATATTTAAGCCACCTGCAGGTCCTCCTGTGGGGGATTTGGGGGATGTTTTGTTTTCCTGACAGAGACCTTGGAATGTTGTTTAGGGGTTTCTGTACAGATGCACCAGTGAACTGTGGAAGTGGATCAATCTCAAGATCTGCGTTTTTACTTATGATGCTGGACAGGACAAGTTAGAAAAAAATTATTACGAAAAAAAAAAAAGTCAAACCAAATATCTATAAGAGTGTTTCTTCAAACTGCGTGCAGGTCCTCGGTGGTGACTAAACTAATGATTAAAAACTAATTTCTTTTTCCTTTTTTTTTACCCAGGATGTTCATTCTATCTTCTATGTAATAATCTTCTTGGTTTTTTTTTTTTTTTTTTTCAAGACAAATTGTTTTAACTGACTATACCTCGACAAGATTCCAAGGTTACTGTAGCCTTTGTCCGAAGTCCACGTACCTCCTGGTGTGACGTCTCTTACATAGACAGCTGACCGTTATGGTCCGTTATAAGCCGATTTCATGTTTTCTTGCTCTGCTGTCAAAGGTAAGAACAGCTAAAACAATTTGTCTTAAAAAAAGAAAAAGGTCAAGAAGATTAAAATGGTTTTGTTAAGTTCTTTGGAGGCGGCGTGGCACACGGAGCTCAGAGCAGACAGACCTCGCCCTGAACTGCCTTTACAGCCAAATCCACAGATTATACAAATAAATAACGGACTTTTATTATTCGTATGTCATGGATCACATGGATACCGAACCGAGGAGAGGTTTCATCTCTCTTCTTTGCAGTTTGTAGGGTCCTATACAGTTTTTTCCTCCCTCCACGTTAGTTACGTTTATCAGCATGGGGCCAACTGTTATGTTCAACAGAAATACCAGTCCGGGTGGAACGTCACTATGCGCTAACGTTCGTCCCGAGTTGTGTAACAGAAAAACCATCCAGGCGGATCCACAAAACAGCAAAGAGGGAATTTAATCAATCCTCGAGGCAGTTAATTTTTCTTGAATAATTTTGCTGAATCGAATTACTCTTGTTGGCTGTTTGTGCCCGGCCTCAGAGTCTTGCTCAGCATGCAAGTGGGAAGAAGGAGAAGGCACAGGGGCTGGGGGGGTACCATCCCGCGGCATGCGAAGTGAGTATAAAAAAAAGACACTTATTTAGCGTTTTACCTTCTCCTCATCCTCAGTTTCTACACATTTTTTGGTTACTGGGGAAGAATCCAAAGCAGCTGTGCAGAAAAAAGAAGAGAAGGCATCAAATCCCTCCGTAAAACACCTTGGCTAGCCCCCACAGGGATTCTTTTTTGCTATCATTGAGGAGAAAAAGTTACTGAGTTCTGTTTTAAAGGGACTTGAGGCAAAATTAAGAAACGAAACTCGCGACTGGCGCGCCAGGCACCAGAAGCCACGAGCCAAACCAACACAGGTCTTGGCTTCCATGTCCTCTCCAGGTTGGGAACTGGGTCCTGCCCCACAGGTGGAGGAGTTCAAATATCTGGGGAGTTCCTGTTTAGGGGTGAGGGAAGGATTGGAGCGGGAGATGGACAGATGGATCAGTGCGGCATCTGCAGTTGGATTGGTCTGTCATGGTGACGAAGGAGCTGAGCCAGAAGAGGAAGCTCTTGATTCGGTAGAAAACAGGTAAACGGACAATGCCTTATAACGTATTTATCCAAAGGGCTAGGCACCACAAGGGGGGTTGATGAGCTTTGGAGCAACGTCACAGATATGTGTGGCGCAACCAGGGGGCGAGAAAACACAGGGAAAGCATTACTCAACTGGCAAGATGTGTTTACATGCAAGACTCGACTTTAATGCAGATAAGGTCAAGATATTTTTTGAAAGTGTCGGGGTGTTATGATGTTTGAGTCCTGGTATTTGTTCAGTTACGAAAATCAAAACGTTGGATGCATGTTAACAGTTACCATCAGGGCTCCAGATTTAACTTTCAGCACTGGTTGCACCTGTGCGCCTAACTTTGTCATTTGTTTCCAGCATCGCTGTCAGCAGCTCATTTTAATCCAGTTAAAGGATGTTCTTTTAATCTTTTACATAGACAGTGATGATTATTGCAGGTTTTATGAACAATAATGAGGTTAAAAAAACTAGTCCACCCTCAATGGCAGAAAAAAAAACATTTTTAGGGGGAAGCTTCTTTGAACTTCATTAATCTAAACATTTCAAACTGAAATGTCTTGAGGCTGTGAAGCTTCAGGATGCAGTATATCGATGCCCTGAAGTCACTACTTGGATACTGGTGTCGCACAAAATATCTCAACTGGAGGCCTTTGAGTATTCCGATACCACTGTACAGATACAAAATATGCATTTGTTTCCACATCTGAGAGTTTTAGAATTCAAATGATGTGAAAAGGCAGCCAAGATTCTAGCTTCTGTATCACATGATGGTGGTAGCCTATCAGATTCTAGCTTCTGTATCACATGATGGTGGTAGCCTATCAGATTCTGGCTTCTGTATCACATGATGGTGGTAGCCTATCAGATTCTAGCTTCTGTATCACATGATGGTGGTAGCCTATCAGATTCTAGCTAGACTGTATCACATGATGGTGGTAGCCTATCA
>JALJCO010005401.1:0-182500 GCA_023101725.1 Atherinomorus stipes
ACTGCAGACTTTATCTTCAACGCGGTAAAAACTCAAACCGGCTGTGGAGTTTATGGAAAATGATCCAACCAGTGGTTGTACTGATGTTTCCTACTGACACCTGAATCAGCCGCATCCTAACGCTGGAAGATCCCATTTCTCCCATGTCATTTGAATGCAGCATTCAGCGTGTGAAGCAGACACTTAACCCTGTCAGAGACGCCGCACCACCTGCTGCTGCTGCTGCTGATGATGATGATCTGGTTCTTCTTAGACTAGTCCGTCTGTCCAGTGAGGTGTGTGTGTGTGTGTGTGTGTGTGTGGGTGTGTGTGTGTGTGTGTGTGTGTGGGGGGGGGGGGGGGGGACACACACACACAGAGTCATCATCTTGTCCGACGGCTGAGGAGGAACTCCGATGATTGCGTCCGTGTTCGAGCTGCAGACACGACTTTGCTTCAGACTCGGGTGTTTTTACAGCATCTTCATCTCGGATCAGGTTTCTGTTTGTTTTCACGGCGCAGTTCACAGCGAGCGAGGTCAGGGGTCAATGCCGGGGGGGGTGTCGGGCCACCGGGGGAGCCGGAGGAGGTAAAACAAGCCGGAGATCAGGAAGAAGCAGTGATGGAGGCTAAACACCAGCACGCCCAGGATTTTAACCTCATTTCACCGCCCACTCCCCGCTGCATGCCACGCCCCCTTCTGCTAGTTCCCACCCCCTCTGAACGTCGGCCCCCCATCCCAGATTTTTCATATCAAAGCAGTTTTCATGCTGTTGGAGATGATGATGAAATTTAAATGTAAGACAAACTAAAAACGCTCGTACGCTCAAACATCCGCCGGGAGCCTTCAGCTGTGGTCACGACAGCGTTCTCTGTGACATCGTTTCCACATTTATTTCCATCTGACGTTGCATCATGATGATGATGATGATGGCAGAGTGACCTCCTTCCATCGCTCCAGGGTCCGATCGTTGTGCTCCCCAGCAAATCCTCCAAACCCGCATGAACCTGGATGAAGTTTGGTGAAGGCTCAGATTGGTCTGGATGACCTGGGGCCTGAACCACCTGCTCCCCCCCCAGCCGCTGCTTCAGACTGTTAGATGTTCACCTCTGACATCACTGCTGGAATCCTGCTTAGTGGTTCTGGTTTTAAGATCTTTTCTCTTCAAATGAGAAACAGAAACACTAAAAATCAGCAGACGAGTTTGAATGTTTATCACTTAAAGGAACATTCCACCACAGAATGATGTAACTTTATCTTCCACCCCCCTCATGGTGAGAAAGACTCTGCAGCACTTTTTTAATATCTCAAATGCAGCCGGCGATCAGGAAGGCTTCTCGTTTCCCCCCAACTTTCATATAATGGAGTTCACCGGGGTCCGAGCCAAAAAGGTCCATAAAAGTCCACAAAAACTTGTCAATATTCCTCCATACTGCTCGTCCAACGTAATCCACGTGTCCTGAGTGGGTAGCGTCCAGAATTTACTGGAAACCACATCATTGAGTAGATTTTCAGAGCCTAAACAGTAGAACATCAGTACTACATCAGTACTACATCAGTACCAAGGTTATAAAAGTTTTAGATTTTTAATTAGTTTCAGTTTTATATTTCGTTTTGACTTTTTGTTTTTCAATTCAGTAAGTTTTAGTTAGTTTTTTGAGCAGATTTGCTAGTTTTTATTAGTTTCTATTTTTGGAAAATGTTTATTTTTGTTTAGTTTTTATTAGTTTCAGTGTTAGTTTTAGTTTTGGGGGTTTTCTTTTCAGTAAATTATAGGTGTTTGTCTGGTTCATTAAAAATCATCAGAAAGTCACTTGGAGTAAAACCAGCAGAGCAAAGTAAAAAGATTAAATAGAAATAGATTTTAAATCAACCCAAAAGGCTGATGTATTGTATTAATTTACAAAGACTAAAACTAAGGATGTTTCTGCTATAATTTTAGTTAGTTTTGTAAAGACATGATACAGATTCAGTTATCGTTTTGTTAAAAACTGTCATTTTTATTTTTATTTCAGTTAACTGAAATGTTTTTTCAATTTTAGTTTTCGTTTTTTCGTTAGTTTTAGTGAACAATAATAACCTTGATCAGTACTACATCAGTACTACATCAGTACTACATCGCATCTCCTGTGAGCACGCTGATGCGCGTTCATGAAACTACGGAAGCCGCGGCAGACGAGATCGCGCTTGCATTATCGGCGGAGTAGCCTCTGAACGCCGAGGCTGGTACTGTTTAGGCTTATTTCATCATTCTGTGGGTGGAATGTTCCTTTAAGCAGGTTTCTCTGGTCGAACAGAAACTTGTGTGCATGAACAAGTTTTACAGATAAAACTGGCAGCAAAAGACACAAAGTGATCTGGAACAGTCTTAGTGACGTCATTTACCTTCATATGCAGATAAAATAAAAAGATTCACTCACTGAGTAAGAAATAAAGACGTTTTCTCTCAAAACTGGATTAATAATCTGACATATTCTGGTCATGGATGATAATCTCACACTGAGACAGTTAAGACGGTTTTTACAGCTTTCACATGTTCCTTCACCTCCAGCTCTCTGAGATGCTGGAAGCAGGAGCTACCTGCGACCTCCTCCTCCTCCTTCTCCTCCTCCTCTTCCTCCTCCTCCTCCTCCTCCTCCTCCTCCTCCTCTTCCTCCTCTCCTCCTCCTCCTCCCTCCTCGTCCTCCTCCTCCTCGTCCTCCTCCTCCTCCTCCTCCTCCTCCTCTTCCTCCTCCTCCTCCTCTTCCTCCTCCTCCTTCTCCTCCTCCTCCTCCTCCTCCTCCTCTTCCTCCTCCTCCTCCTCTTCCTCCTCCTCCTCCTCGTCCTCCTCCTCTTCCTCCTCCTCCTCCTCTTCCTCCTCCTCCTCCTCTTCCTCCTCCTCCTTCTCCTCCTCCTCCTCCTCCTCGTCCTCCTCCTCTTCCTCCTCCTCCTCCTCTTCCTCCTCCTCCTCCTCTTCCTCCTCCTCCTCCTCTTCCTCCTCCTCCTTCCTCCTCCGGTCCGGTTCAGGCGGCTTTTCGGTGTCATGGCTGCTGCGGTGAAGAAGCACCTCTGAGCTTCGGGTAACGACCGAACCGACGCCCCCACATCAGCACTCAGAGGGGTTCATTAAACCGTCCTCTGGCTCCTTCAATGCTGCCGGTCCCTGAACGCATCATCGTCTTTTTAATGAGATCCAAGCCTCCAGTTACAGTTCAGGTAGCAGAGCAGCTGTGGGGAGCATCATGTGACGCGTCCCTCAGCTTCCACAGCACACATGTCGGGTTTAACGTTTAAAACTACGGATTCTACCTTTAAAAAGAGTCCTGTGAAAGTTTGGTCTGGGTTTATTTGCAGGCTTAAACTCAGTCTAACTCCAGATTTGAGTTGATATCCTTTTGAATATTTCAGGTGAAAATCAGCTCCTGCTGATCAATAAACAGCATTTTATCAGTTTAGTCTAAAAGAACCGGAACCGGAACCGACCCAGAACCAGAACTTCCTCAGTCAGCAAAGGGAACCTAAAAATGAAAGAAGAGAAGTTCCTCATCGTGAGGTTGATGCTGCCTTCATGTGGTGTCGTATTTATGGGAAATACCAAAGTTGCACTTGAATCATGTCGTAATTTCCACTGGGAAGCTGGAAAAATGATACCCGAGTTGCTGAGGTGAACTTTGACCTTTCAAGATGGCGGAGAGGAACAAAAATATCCTGAATACGATGAGTTACATCATGTTTAAGTTCTAGTTTGTAGTCTGCAAAGTTCTTAGATAGAAGTTTAATTCCACCATTTAAACTTGGTTTTGTGTCTAAATATGGTTATTGTTTGGTTTGCCTCCTCAGAGAAGATGCTAGCTGGTAGCTAGCTGGTAGCTAGCTGGCTCGTCAGTCGAGGAAGCCTCCAGCGTTTAATTACGACAATAAATGACATAAATCAAAGCACACGTGATTTCCACTCAACCGCCTGAAGGCAGCGTCAGATCCGACTCTCAGCCCGGAAAACTGGAAACTAACATCTGTGACTTTTCTGGTACAGAGAAGAAAAACTTGAAAGATCTTCAGAAAGATGGAGAACGTCTGATCAAGACCAGTTTAAGATTTCACAACAAACTCCGATCTTAAAGGGGAATTTCTCTTTTTTTAACCTGGGCTGTGTTTTCATGTCCTTTCATATCTGTGAGTGATGGAGGAAGGAACGTTCCAGATACTCCAGGATTTATCCAGCAGCTAATGGTAAGTATGGGGCAACTGGCCCCCGCGTTTAAGTTCACCCTAAAAACCTGCTTTTTTTCCGCCCTGAAGGGCTCAGATCGTCTCAATAAGTGTCCGACACCATACTGGAGAGGAGACACGAACCAGAGTATCTACGTTACCTGGAGATCAATGTTTGCTTTGGTGTTTGTGTCCAAATCTCAGGATGCTGGAAATCAAATCTTCCGAATCTTTACTTTGTTTTGTTCACATTCAGAAGAAGTTGTTGACAAATTCTGTTCAGTTTGAACGTTAAAGGATAACTTTCTTTTACCAACCTGGAACTTATTTCTAAGAGTTTATCCGTGCGTTTACTCACCGGTAAAGTTTCTGCATCACTTTGAGTCCTTTGGAAGATATTACACTGAATCGTCCTTCGGTGAACGTCCAGTATCACGGCGGAGACGGGGCAGCTTCTATCAGACATTATCTGCAGCAAAACGCCTTCATTTCATCAATACTTTAAGTAGAATGAATGAATGAACGAGTACTTTTGTCCTGTGAGTCCAGATTTATCTTTCCGTTAGTTATCAGGGTTCTACACACTTTTCGGGACCGCTCGTTCACGATGCGCGTTTCCGTAGTACAGCTGAGACGATCAGCTGCTACCCAGACAAGAAAAACACAATTAGAGAAACTCTGAACTCACAGGACAATAGTACTCATTCATTCATTCATTCATTCATTCATTCCTTCATTCATTCATTCATTCATTCATTCATTCATTCATTCATTCATTCATTCATTCATTCATTCCTTCCTTCCTTCCTTCCTTCCTTCCTTCCTTCCTTCCTTCATTCATTCCTTCATTCATTCATTCATTCATTCATTCTTTCTTTCTTCATTCATTCATTCATTCATTCATTCATTCCTTCATTCTTCATTCTCTTTCATTCCTTCCTTCCTTCATTCTCTTTCATTCTTTCTTCCTTCCTTCATTCTTTCATTTCATTTCTTTCTATTCATTCATTCTCTTCCTTCCTTCCTCTCCTTCATTCATTCCTTCCTTCATTCATTCATTCATTCTTCTTTCCTTCATTCTCTTTCATTTCCTTCATTCATTCCTTCATTCATTCATTCTTCATTCATTCATTCATTCCTTCCTTCATTCATTCTTTTTCTTTCTTTTTCTTCTTTCTTCATTCATTCATTCATTCCTTCCTTCATTCATTCATTCATTCATTCCTTCCTTCCTTCATTCATTCCATTCATTCCTTCCTTCATTTTCATTCATTCCTTCCTTCCTTCCTTCCTTCCTTCCTTTTCTTCCTTTCTTCCTTCCTTCATTCATTCATTCTTCATTCCTTCATTCATTCTTTCTTTCATTCTCTTTCATTCTTTCATTCATTCATTCATTCATTCTTTCCTCTTCCTTCTTTTCATTCTTTCATTCATTCCTTCCTTCCTTCATTCATTTTCATTCCTTCCTTCTTCCATTCATTCTTTCCTTCATTCCTTCTTTCATTCCTTCATTCTTTCCTTCATTCCTTCCTTCTTCCTTCATTCGTTCCTTCGTTCCTTCTTTCATTCCTTCTTCATTCCTTCCTTCCTTCCTTCCTTCCTTCCTTCCTTCCTTCCTTCCTTCCTTCCTTCCTTCCTTCCATTCCTTCATTCATTCTTCATTCATTCATTCATTCCTTCCTTCCTTCCTTCCTTCCTTCCTTCCTTCATTCATTCATTCCTTCATTCATTCCTTCCTTCATTCTTTCATTCATTCTTTTCCTTCATTTATTCATTCTTCTTCCTTCATTCATTCTTTCATTCATTCATTCATTCCTTCCTTCATTCCTTCATTCATTCATTCCTTCATTCCTTCCTTCATTCATTCATTTCCTTCATTCTTTCCTTCATTCATTCATTCATTCATTCCTTCATTCATTCATTCCTTCATTCCTTCATTCATTCCTTCATTCATTCATTCATTCCTTCATTCATTCATTCGTTCCTTCTTTCATTCCTTCATTCTTCATTCATTCATTCTTCATTCATTCCTTCATTCTTCGTCTCATTCATTCATTCCTTTCATTCTTCATTCATTCTTCATTCATTCATTCATTCATTCATTCCTTCCTTCCTTCATTCCTTTCCTTTCATTTCATTCCTTCCTTCATTCTTTCATTTTTTTTCTTCATTCATTCATTCTCTTCCTTCCTTCCTTCCTTCCTTCCTTCCTTCCTTCATTCATTCCTTTCTTTCATTCATTCTTCTTCATTCATTCATTCCTTCATTCATTCTTCCTTCATTCATTCCTTCATTCATTCATTCATTCATTCATTCTTCTTTCATCTCATTCTCTTCCTTCATTCCTTTATTCTATTCATTCTTTCCTTCTCTTCCTTCATTCATTCATTCATTCCTTCCTTCCTTCCATTCATTCATTCATTCTTTCCTTCCTTCCTTTCATTCATTCATTCATTCCTTCCTTCATTCATTCATTCATTCCTTCCTTCCTTCCTTCCTTCCTTCATTCATTCCTTCCTTTCATTCATTCATTCATTCATTTCATTCCTTCATTCATTCATTCATTCATTCATTCCTTCATTCATTCATTCATTCATTCATTCATTCATTCATTCCTTCATTCATTCATTCATTCATTCATTCCTTCCTTCCTTCATTCATTCATTCATTCCTTCCTTCATTCATTCATTCTATTCCTTCATTCCTTCATTCCTTCATTCATTCCTTCTATTCTTCCTTCATTCGTTCCTTTCTCTTCTCTCTTCGTTCATTCATTCATTCCTTCCTTCCTTCCTTCCTTCCTTCCTTCCTTCCTTCCTTCCTTCCTTCCTTCCTTCCTTCATTCATTCATTCATTCATTCATTCATTCATTCATTCCTTCCTTCCTTCCTTCCTTCCTTCCTTCCTTCATTCATTCATTCCTTCATTCATTCCTTCCTTCATTCATTCATTCATTCATTCCTTCATTTATTCATTCATTCTTTCTTCCTTCATTCTTTCATTTCCATTCATTCATTCCTTCATTCATTCATTCATTCATTCATTCCTTCATTCCTTCCTTCATTCATTCATTCCTTCATTCATTCTTCTTCATTCATTCATTCATTCATTCCTTCATTCATTCATTCCTTCATTCCTTCATTCATTCCTTCATTCATTCATTCATTCCTTCATTCATTCATTCGTTCCTTCGTTCATTCGTTCATTCATTCATTCATTCATTCATTCATTCATTCATTCATTCCTTCGTTCATTCATTCATTCATTCATTCATTCATTCCTTCCTTCCTTCCTTCCTTCCTTCCTTCCTTCTTCATTCATTCATTCATTCATTCATTCATTCATTCATTCATTCATTCATTCCTTCCTTCCTTCCTTCATTCATTCATTCATTCCTTCATTCATTCCTTCCTTCATTCATTCATTCATTCATTCCTTCATTCATTCATTCATTCATTCATTCATTCATTCCTTCATTCCTTCCTTCATTCATTCATTCCTTCATTCATTCCTTCATTCATTCATTCATTCATTCCTTCATTCATTCATTCCTTCATTCCTTCATTCATTCATTCATTCCTTCATTCATTCCTTCATTCCTTCATTCATTCATTCATTCCTTCATTCATTCGTTCATTCATTCATTCATTCATTCATTCATTCATTCATTCATTCATTCATTCGTTCATTCATTCTACTTAAAGTATTGATGAGATGAAGGAGTTTTGCTGCAGATAATGTCTGATAGAGGCTGCCCCCTCTCCACTGTGATACTGGACGTTCACCGAAGGACGATTCAGTGTAATATCTTCCGATGGATTCAAAGTGATGCAGAAATTTTACCGGTGAGTAAATGCACGGATAAACTCTTAGAAATAAGGTCCATGTTGGAAACAGAAACTTCTTTAAAGTTGCACCATGAGTGTGAAGGACAGAACAAGGAGATAAACTCCCAACACATTAAAAATGTTTTTGCTGTGGGAGCTCAAAACCAACATGATATAAATACGTTTTATAGCTGTTCAGTCACAGACTCAGACATTAAGAACCACTTAGGTTTGCTACTCAATATAATGTATCCAGTAGGATATAAGAAAATTTTACTTTGTCCTGAATCAGAAATTTCAGCAATTTTAGTTTTTTCCAAGATGAAAAATTATGTTGTCATAAAGTGACAAAAAGTTTATTTTTCATCAATTTTATATTTTTACTTTGTATCAAAGCAATTTTCTTTGTTTTAAGGTAAAAGATACAAATACAGTAAATCAAAATTTATGGGTTCAAACAAATCATGAATTCGGTTTGAGAAAAACGAATGAATTCAGCTGTAACTAGGGATGCACGATATTAGAATTTTGGATGATATCCGATATGCCGATATTTTAAAACTCATGTGGCTGATAACCGATATCGATACCCATACCGATATTAAAGCTGAAAAAATGAGCAGTTATTGCAACGAGCAGTTTTGTTATCCGTTTACAACACTTTAAAAGGTAGGGGTGGTAAAAATGTCATTATACTGAAATATCAAGATATTTTCATATGCCAATATCAATCTGTATTTAAAAACATGGCATCGATTTATTTTACTTACAAAGTCACGAGATTTCATCGTTTTGTTAAAAAAAATCTCACAATATTTCATGAATTCCCACGAGGTTTTGTAACAGAACGATGAAATATTGCGAGATTTCGTTAGTAAAATAGATCGATACTAGATAATAGCGATCATTTTTAAATGTCAATATGATATCGGCATATAAAAATATTGCAATAGTTCAGTGTATCGATATTATTTCCCACCCCCAGTCGTTAGAAGTTTTAAAGTCTGTAAAAAAGAATTTTTTGAAGAAGTTGTTTTTTTTTTTAGACTTTTGAAACAGCGACCTGATCATTTAAATATCGGTTAAATATCAGTGGGGTGGCCGATGTCCAATACTCAGTTATAAGGCTGATATAGGCCGATACCGATAGGGGGAAATCATTTCATGCATCCCTAGTTGTAACAGATTACAGCAATTTTTCAAGTTGATCTAACGTATCATTTTTTTCAGTGTGCCTGCCCGGATAAATACTGGAACTTTCTGGAAAACTCGTTTCTCCATCACTCACATTTATGAAAGGACAGATGAAAACAGACCCCAGGTTCAGAAAAAGCGAAATTCCCTTTAAACCAGAGGCCAGCATGCTGATCCAGTCCTCGTTTCTTCATGTTTGTGGTGATTCTTGTGTTTTCCTCTTCTTCGGTGCTTCGTTTTCTCTGTTTTTCTGGAAAACAGAACGACAGCGAGCGGCTGAACGACATGTTTCATACCTGCGACTCTCAGCGTGTCACAGCTGATCTGTCAGGTGACATTTATCATTCATAATGCAGGACGCTCTCCGGCTTCATGCTCCACTCTAATCAGAAGATTGTCAGAGTGAAGGCACCCTCCTCCTCCTCTTCCTCCCCTCCATGCTTTTTATTCTATATCCCCTTCAGCTTCAGGCGGCGTTTAGATTTTCCTCTGAAATAACAAAACAACATTCACAATGACAGAAAAAGCTCCACAGCTGTGAGACCATCAGAAAATCACATCTGGAACCAGCAGCTTTTACACTGCAAAATTTAACACGTTAGCTTTAGTGAAAAAGATATACGCAAATTCACCTAAAAAAGTACTTTCAAAAAGTATTGCAGGGATCAACCGATACAGATTTTTTAGGACCATTACTGATACCTATATTTTCTCATCAGCCTCATCCAATACAACCTGCCGATATTTGGGACCGATACTGGATTTGACCCCAAAATTAATATTCAAGGACACAATGAAAACTAATTTTGAAAACTCTAAGATAAGAAAAAAAAACAAAAAACAAAGTACTTCAAATAAATATATAAAAGAAACAGTGCACTTGTAAACAAACATTAAAGTATATATATATATATATATATATATATATATGTGTATATATATATATATATGTATGTGTGTGTGTGTGTGTGTGTGTATACAAATATATAAGGGATGCAGGATATATTCGACCCCTATCGGTATTGGCCTATATCGGCCTTAAAACTGAATATCGGACATCGGCCACCCCACCAATATTTAAACGATATTTTACCGATATTTTCTAAATTCTACCCCCCCCCCCCCCCAAAAAAACAATTTCTTCTTCAAAAACTTCTTTTTCACAGACTTTAAAACTTTCCAAAGACTATGGTGAGAAAAAATATCGATACACTGAAATATTGCGATATTTTCATATGTTGATATCATATTGACATTAAAAAAATGTGGTATCAATTTTACTAACGAAATCTCACAAGAATTCATGAAATATTGTGAGATTGTAGCAGTGAGTCATTTTCTGTACCGCGTATCCAGTTCAGGGTCGTGGGGGTTGCGGGAGTCTATCCCAGCTAATATCAGGCGAGAGGCAGGAACACCTGGACAGGTAACCAGTCTGTCACAGGACCAACACAGACAGACAGACAACCATTCACACTCATATTCATTCCTAGAGACAATTTAGAGTGATCAGTTAACCTAACAATTTTTTGAACCCCCTCCCCAGCCGGGAATCAAACCAGTGACCCTCTTACTGTGAGGCTGCGGTGCTAACCACCACGCCACCGTGCAGTTTGTAACACTGCCACACTTTGCAGCTGCGTTTGGGTCATTAAACTAGTATAGAAAATTGCTTTTGGACATTTCAGAATAGTTCTGGATTCGGGACGTGTTCCAGGTGCTTTCATTAGTAGAATAGATCAATACACAAACAATGATGAAATATTGCGAGATTTCATTAGTAAAATAGATCGATACCACGTTTTTAAATGTCAATGATATCAGCATATGAAAATATCACAAAATTTTGGTGAATTTTTTAACACAACTATGAAATATCGCGAGATTTCATTAGTAAAATAGATCAATACTGCATTTTTACATGTCAATTTGATATCAGCATATGAAAATATAACGATATTTCAGGGTATCGATATTTTTTCCCACCCCTAGTCGTTTAAAGTTTTAAAGTCTGTAAAAAATACATTTTTGAAGGAGAAGTTTTGGGGTTTTTTAGACTTTAGAAACAGCAGGCTGATCGGTTAAATATCGGTTGAATATCGGTAGGGTGGCCGATGTCTGATTCTCAGTTATAAGGCCGATGTAGGCTGATACCGATAGGGGGGCGACTATATCATGCATTCCTGTTAAAATGAGAATATATCTACTAAATATCTCTTAAAACCAAAGTTATATTTACAGTGTACTCAGAAATGATGAAAGCAGTAAACGTTGATGAAACCCTGATTTATTTCAGCATCTCTGGGATTAAGGTGATGTGATGTCCTGGAGAAACAGCAGAGGCGTCGTTCCAGTGGGACGCCGCCATGTTCGGCTGTCGGCAGGTAAATGGAGAGCTGAGCAGGTCTGGAAGAGTTCAGACTTAGACAGCATGTCAGTCACTGCCGTGCTGGATGCTGACGCCAAACGTCACTCTGGAGTTCATCCATGAAGACGTGACACCGTCCTCACGGACGCTCCAAGGTCCAACAAGGTCACACAAGCTCCAGAGATTTCCCACTCCTCCGTTTTCACCCAGTTTCTGATCCACCGCTGAAACTGGTCTGTTCCCAGATGGATGGAACATGAAGCCAAATCCCACAGATGCCAGAGGGCTGGAAGGTAATCTGAGATTAAGGAAGGAGAGAGGAAGGAGGGATTTCACTGATGAAGAACATCGTCTCCATCACTAATCCGTTCAGAGATGGAGACACCATGCTGGTCTGCAGGACAGGAGAGTCCAAAGGTTCTGATGCTGACTGGGATTAAAGGTTCTGATGCTGACTGGGATTAAAGGTTCTGATGCTGACTGGGATTAAAGGTTCTGATGCTGACTGGGATTAAAGGTTCTGATGCTGACTGGGATTAAAGGTTCTAGATGCTGACTGGGATTAAAGGTTCTGATGCTGACTGGGATTGCAGGTTCTGATGGTGACTGGGATTAAAGGTTCTAGATGCTGACTGGGATTAAAGGTTGCAGATGCTGACTGGGATTAAAGGTTCTGATGGTGACTGGGATTAAAGTTTCTGATGCTGACTGAGATTAAAGGTTCTGATGGTGACTGGGATTAAAGGTTCTAACGCTGACTGGGATTAAAGGTTCTAGATGCTGACTGGGATTAAAGGTTCTGATGCTGACTGGGATTAAAGGTTCTGATGCTGACTGGGATTAATGGTTCTGAAGCTGACTGGGATTAAAGGTTCTGATGATGACTGGGATTAAAGGTTCTGATACTAACTGAGATTAAAGGTTCTGATGCTGACTGGGATTAAAGGTTCTGATACTGACTGGGATTAAAGGTTCTGATGCTGACTGGGATTAAAGGTTCTGATGCTGACTGGGATTAAAGGTTCTGATGCTGACTGGGATTAAAGGTTCTGATGCTGACTGGGATTAAAGGTTCTAGATGCTGACTGGGATTAAAGGTTCTGATGCTGACTGGGATTAAAGGTTCTGATACTAACTGAGATTAAAGGTTCTGATGCTGACTGGGATTAAAGGTTCTAGATGCTGACTGGGATTAAAGGTTCTGATGCTGACTGGGATTAAAGGTTCTGATGCTGACTGGGATTAAAGGTTCTGATGGTGACTGAGATTAAAGGTTCTAGATGCTGACTGGGATTAAAGGTTCTGATACTAACTGAGATTAAAGGTTCTGATGCTGACTGGGATTAAAGGTTCTGATGCTGACTGGGATTAAAGGTTCTGATACTAACTGAGATTAAAGGTTCTGATGCTGACTGGGATTAAAGGTTCTGATGCTGACTGGGATTAAAGGTTCTGATACTAACTGAGATTAAAGGTTCTGATGCTGACTGGGATTAAAGGTTCTGATGCTGACTGGGATTAAAGGTTCTGATGCTGACTGGGATTAAAGGTTCTGATACTAACTGAGATTAAAGGTTCTGATGCTGACTGGGATTAAAGGTTCTGATACTGACTGGGATTAAAGGTTCTGATGCTGACTGGGATTAAAGGTTCTGATACTGACTGGGATTAAAGGTTCTGATGGTGACTGAGATTAAAGGTTCTGATGGTGACTGAGATTAAAGGTTCTAGATGCTGACTGGGATTAAAGGTTCTGATACTAACTGAGATTAAAGGTTCTGATGCTGACTGGGATTAAAGGTTCTGATGGTGACTGAGATTAAAGGTTCTGATGGTGACTGGGATTAAAGGTTCTAGATGCTGACTGGGATTAAAGGTTCTGATGGTGACTGGGATTAAAGGTTCTAGATGCTGACTGGGATTAAAGGTTCTAGATGCTGACTGGGATTAAAGGTTCTAGATGCTGACTGGGATTAAAGGTTCTAGATGCTGACTGGGATTAAAGGTTCTGGACCCTGACTGGGATTAAAGGTTCTGATGCTGACTGGGATTAAAGGTTCTAGATGCTGACTGAGATTAAAGGTTCTGATGCTGACTGGGATTAAAGGTTCTGATGGTGACTGAGATTAAAGGTTCTAGATGCTGACTGGGATTAAAGGTTCTGATACTAACTGAGATTAAAGGTTCTGATGCTGACTGGGATTAAAGGTTCTGATGCTGACTGAGATTAAAGGTTCTGATACTGACTGGGATTAAAGGTTCTGATGCTGACTGGGATTAAAGGTTCTGATGCTGACTGGGATTAAAGGTTCTGATGCTGACTGGGATTAAAGGTTCTAATGCTGACTGGGATTAAAGGTTCTGATGCTGACTGGGATTAAAGGTTCTGATGCTGACTGAGATTAAAGGTTCTGGATGCTGACTGGGATTAAAGGTTCTGATGCTGACTGGGATTAAAGGTTTTAATGCTGACTGGGATTAAAGGTTCTGATGCTGACTGGGATTAAAGGTTTTAATGCTGACTGGGATTAAAGGTTCTGATGCTGACTGGGATTAAAGGTTCTGATGCTGACTGGGATTAAAGGTTTTAGATGCTGACTGGGATTAAAGGTTCTGATGCTGACTGGGATTAAAGGTTCTGATGCTGACTGGGATTAAAGGTTCTTATGCTGACTGGGATTAAAGGTTCTCATGCTGACTGGGATTAAAGGTTCTGATGCTGACTGGGATTAAAGGTTCTAGATGCTGACTGGGATTAAAGGTTTTAATGCTGACTGGGATTAAAGGTTCTGATGCTGACTGGGATTAAAGGTTTTAATGCTGACTGGGATTAAAGGTTCTGATGCTGACTGGATTAAAGGTTTTAATGCTGACTGGGATTACAGCTTCCACATTTTATTTTAGAATATATATACAGATGAATCATAGCCAGAAATGTTTTTAGAGCAAGTAAAATAAAATTTTGAAAAAGTTTATTTCACTCATCTGTGTAGTTAATTCAGTTTTTTATCATGGAGACATCAAAACAGATCAAACAAACGAAAACTGTTGAAATTAATAACATGAGATGTTGAATATTATTAGAATATTATGTGAAAATATTCAGTTATTAAAGCTAAATAAGTTTTACCAGGAACTGCATGAAGGATGAATCCATCCAGCTGAAACGAGTCCTGACCTCAGAGGGTTTGTCTGACGTGAATTACTAATAGTGAGTTTTAAATTAGGGGGAGTGGCGCGCGTGCACACACACACACACACGCACACGTGCACACACGTGCACACACCCACACTTTTAATGAGTCCCTGCTTGTGTTTGGGCAAAGAGAAAAAAAAAAGCTCACACTTAGATTCCTGAGAGGTTTAATGGACGCAGATGTTCAAAACGTCAATGCCTAAATTACTGTGTGTGTGTGTGCAGGTGTGTGTGTGTGTGCATGTGTGTGTGTATGGGTGTGTGTGTGTCTGTGTGTGTGTGTGACTGCATGCGTGTGTGTGTGTGTGTGTTTGTGTGTGTGTGTGTGTGTGTGTGTGTGACTGCATGCGCGCGTGTGTGTGTGTGTGTTTGTGTGTGTGTGTGTGTGTGTCTGTGTGTGTGTGACTGCATGCGGCGTGTGTGTGTGTGTGTTTGTGTGTGTTTGTGTGTGTGTGTGTGTGTGTGTGTCTGTGTGTGTGTATGGGTGTGTGTGTGTCTGTGTGTGTGTGTGACTGCATGCGTGTGTGTGTGTGTGTGTGTTTGTGTGTGTTTGTGTGTGTGTGTGTGTGTGTCTGTGTGTGTGTGACTGCATGCGTGTGTGTGTGTGTTTGCATTATTTGTGTTGTGGTGACATAAAGCTGTTCATGCAGTAAAACTCATTTTAATAAATGGTCCACAGCTCAGCACAGATCTGTGTTTAACAACGAGACGCGGTCGCATTCGATTCAACTCATTTTATTTCACATCGCAGACAAACAGAAGCGGATTTATTTAAACTGGCCACAGAGATAAAAATGAACCAGGGATGCAAACAGCAGTCAGCACGTTCTAATACAATGGATTAATGGCTTTAACATCTGCTGTTATCACAAGAGGAAAACGTCTCATTGGCCTTCGTTGGTCATGTGACTGACACGCCCCCTAGCGCCGTTTTTGTGGGGAGCGGAAGCAAATAAGACTGTAGAAAACGAGAGGAGAGCGCTGCATGCGAGCATTTTCAGTGCTACACATGGAAAAGAATAAAAACACCGAACGATATTTCGCCATCTTGGCCTCCATCAACAATACTGATGCTGACCGAGTGAGAGCGAACAGATGGAGATCCGACGCAGAACTCCTACCTGCAGCTACTGCTCTGGATATAACCAACTATCCGGCACGGGATAAATTAAAGGGGGGTTACATGCAAAATGGACTTTTTTGAGCTTTTTATGATGTCATCATGTCATTCCCTCCCCATAAAACGACTCCGGGGGTTATTTTGACTCATTCACGCATATTTGAGAAATCCCTGAATCTCTGTGGAAAGCAACACGGACCGGCTGCTACCACAGAGCACCTCCCACACCACGAAGCTCCTCCCCCTTCCTTGCTAAGCTCCGCCCCACCAGCGCATGAGACTGTTGTGATGAGTGGGGTGGGCGTGTCAGAAACAGCAGGAGGCTTCTTAAAGGGACAGCGGTGAATTTTTAAGGCGTCAGATACAAACATGGATGATGTCACATTTCTTTAAGGTGTTTTTTTTAATGTTTACTGTATTTTCAGAAGTACTGAAGGTAACACGGGTATTTGGATGTACCATAAAAGGGAATTATGTCCCTGATAATGACATGAAACCCCCTCTTTAAAGAAAAAAGACTGGTGTGTATCGCAGATTATTGAGTAAAGAAATCCTTGCACATAACTGTTAGAAAGTGTGTGTGTGTGTGTGTCAAGGTTATTATAGTTAACTAAAACTAACAAAAACTAAAATTGAAAAAACATTTCAGTTAACTGAAATAAAAATAAAAACGACAGTTTTTAACAAAACGATAACTAACTGAAACTGTATTGTGTCTTTACAAAACTAACTAAAATTATTGCAGAAACATCCTTAGTTTTAGTCTTTGTAAATTAATAAAGTAAATCAGCCTTTTGGGTTGATTTGAAATCTACTTCTATTTAATCTTTTTACTTTGCTCTGCTGGTTTTACTCCAAGTGACTTTCTGATGATTTTGAATGTCACAGCAGACAAACACCTATAATTTACTGAAAAGAAAACCCCAAAAAACTAAAACACTGAAACTAATAAAAACTAAACTAAAACTAAACATTTTCCAAAAATAGAAACTAATAAAAACGAGCAAATCTGCTCAAAAAACGAACTAAAACTAACTGAAATGAAAAACAAAAAAAAGTTAAAACGAAATAAAAACTGAAACTAATTAAAAATCCAGAAACGACGATGCGATTGACTTCACCATTGGCTCACAGTGTCAGATGTTGTTTGCAGCGGTTCAGTCGAACATTTCAACACGAGCATTCAGAACATTTCTAAACTATTTTCCCCAGAAAAATGTACCTGCACGGTTCGGGAACACGTTGTGTGGTTCGTGGTACGAACAAGCAGAGGAAGTTGAATTTGTGGCAACAGCGATTTGTAGAAGCTGCACCTCGGTCTTAAGCCCTATTCTGACGGGATTAGCATCATAGGGACCTCGTGTAATGTGTAATAATTACAGTTTGTCTGTGATTTGTGATTTAAATGACTATAATCATGCTAAACTCAGAGGTCCTCTGATAATGCTAATGCAATGCAAACAGACATCTCTGTGATTTGGGAGAATGGAGGCTGAAAATAGCTTTTCCTTCCAAATAACAATGTTGATAATTCATAAAGCCTTAACTTTGACGTCGGAGCGATCAGGGGTAGATTCATGGCCGTAAATGGCACTTTCCCGCGATGAGAAACATTTGCTTTGGGCAACATGCAGACATGGTGCAAGTCCTTAAAGCATTGGTAATGACGGTCCGCGAGTCATTTAAGCACATTTGTCTCTGAGTGATCGCACGCTGCTGATGGAAACGCAACTCGTATGAGCGGATGTCGGGCAATACGCAGCGCGCTGACGGATCAGCTGGATGTCTGTGAATTTCAGTCAAATCTTCAGTTATCCCGTGTGAATGTGCAACAGAAAAACAGACGTCGGGGGTAATTTATTTATTACGCGTGGTCCCTGGTAATACTGATCCCATCAGAACAGGGTTTTACTGAGAGAGGCTGCAGGGTCCAGACTGCCACGTAGTGGTCGCATTTTAGGACTCACAGGGAGAGGCCGACGTCCCTCCAGCGTTTCTGTTTGCAAACAGCAGCATTCAAACTTAGCGCCCCCCTCTCAGGCTAACGGCCGCCTCGTTCTTCAGCCTGTTCAGCTTCCAGCTTCTCCTTCAGAGCTCAGAAGCGGCTACAAGCCAAACTATGATGAACCTGGTTTTCCAAACTGCATTATCTGAAGCTCTTACGTTTCCTTCGGTGCATCCACCGTGTTTCCTTTCCTTCTTTCTTTCTTTCTTTCTTTCTTTCTTTCTTTCTTTCTTTCTTTCTTTCTTTCTTTCCTTCTTTCTTTTTCCTTTCAGAGTTCGAGTGACAGGCGTCTGCTCCAATCATGAGCTTATTCCCACACAGCGTCATGCTCTTAGCTCTGTCATTGGCTGCTGATATAAACAGAATCTCCACCCAGAAACGTCCCGACCAGAACAGAACAATACAAAAGAGCGAATTACAGGCAGGGGGGGGGGGGAGAGGCGTTCAAGCGCACCACGGCACGGGAGTGGAGGCCTAAAGGCGGGTTTGAGATGGATTTCACTTGCTCAAGTCTAACGTTTATTTTTTACGGGGGGAACTCCGGACTATACCTTTAAATATCATCTACTTCTAAGTAAATAAGAACGCATCCTCTTCCAACACAACACGACCACCTTATTCCTCTGTAGCTCTGCTCCCGTCTCCGCTGTGGACTCCTTCCCGATCTCCAAATCCAGACTCAGACTCCTGCACGGACGTCTGATTTCACCTGATTCCACGTTCATCAATCCAACGTCGTTCTCTGTGTTCTGCTTCGTGCTTTAGTTTCATGTTCTGTCCGCTTTGTACAGCGATGCTCTGATAAGACGTCTGTCAGATTAAACGTATTTACTATAATAATGATAATAATAATAATGATAATAATAATAATTATTATTATCATTATTACTATCATGTAGGTGGTGATCTGCCTCGGAGCTTTTGCGATTGCTCATTGCTTCACAGTCAGACGTGACAGAGCTGAGAAGGAGCTGAAGGCTCATTTTTGGTCAGATCTTCATCCTCCTCCTCCTCCTCTGATGCAGTGTGACGTTGTCCTGTCTGAGCTGTGACAGTTGATGTTCCCGCGTAGTTTATCTAAAAAGCTGGTAAAACGTGGAGCACGTGAACATCTAGCGTGGAAATAAACGCCGGTTCCGGTCGATCCGGAAGCTGCTCGCATATTTCACGCGAGGGCTCATGGGACATCGGAATAACGCGGATACGTCTCTCCCTGAGATTCTAACATGGTTTACAGGCTCATTTCTGCATGAAAAACCTCCTGAACTGCAGCAGAGTTTCTTTCCGTGGGAAAAAGCAGATTCTTCTGCTGTTGGACGACGTGAGCGCCGCTCACAGCTGAATCCTGCCTCGTCTTCAGAGGGACGGTTTACCTGCTGACCCAGAACATCTCTTCTTCTGTGGTTCCACCTCAGTAGCCTGAGTGGTGTCCCCCCCCAGCACCTGTCCATGTCCTGGGACGGTCCTGCAGCGCGGTCAGAGATCAGGATGCCGTTTCCGCGAGCTCTCGGTGGACATGAGTCTGAACATGGCGGCACCCTCGGGGTGAAGACCTTTCCATGTTTCAGACGTGAGGTCAGGGAGCATCCGGAGTCCCGTCGCTGAGCAGCGAGCTGCCTGCAGACATCAGGTCACACGACTCACTGACCTCCGGATAAAATCACCCACCGGGAAGCTGCAGCTCACATTTCCGTCTGGAAACGCTTCACTTTGCTCTGCAAAATGTTCAGAAACTCTGAATTTAATTATTTTACTGGAAGCAAACAACTGGAAACAAAGTAAATAAGGACATTTTTATTTTATTTAAGGTAAATCTGAGAAAATGATCGAAATTGAGAAGAACTGATTGTGTAGCAGTTGTTTGGTTGTAGTTCTTGTTTCCGACTGTTAATTAAATAACAAACGTAACTCTTCCACCTTAAAAACCTGCGTTCCTGACTCGTTTGATGGCACACCAACATTCATTCTGAGCTTTTCCAAAGGCTGAGAAACCGCATTATCGATGGTTTCTGAACGTCACAGATAGGATGCGCGGTTACCATGGTGATAACAGGACAGTAGGAGTGCAAACAGTTACCATGGTGATGACAGGACAGTAGGAGTGCAAACAGTTACCATGGTGATGACAGGACGGTAGGAGTGTAAACGGTTACCATGGTGATGACAGGACGGTAGGAGTGTAAACGGTTACCATGGTGATGACAGGACAGTAGGAGTGTAAACAGTTACCATGGTGATAGCAGGACGGTAGGAGTGTAAACGGTTACCATGGTGATGACAGGACAGTAGGAGTGTAAACGGTTACCATGGTGATAACAGGACGGTAGGAGTGTAAACGGTTACCATGGTGATAACAGGACAGTAGGAGTGTAAACGGTTACCATGGTGATAGCAGGACGGTAGAAATGTAAACGGTTTCCATGGTGATAACAGGACAGTAGGAGTGTAAACGGTTACCATGGTGATAACAGGACAGTAGGAGTGTAAACGGTTACCATGGTGATAACAGGACAGTAGGAGTGTAAACGGTTACCATGGTGATAACAGGACAGTAGGAGTGTAAACGGTTACCATGGTGATAACAGGACAGTAGGAGTGTAAACGGTTACCATGGTGATAACAGGACGGTAGGAGTGTAAACGGTTACCATGGTGATAACAGGACAGTAGGAGTGTAAACGGTTACCATGGTGATAGCAGGACGGTAGAAATGTAAACGGTTTCCATGGTGATAACAGGACAGTAGGAGTGTAAACGGTTACCATGGTGATAACAGGACAGTAGGAGTGTAAACGGTTACCATGGTGATAACAGGACAGTAGGAGTGTAAACGGTTACCATGGTGATAACAGGACAGTAGGAGTGTAAACGGTTACCATGGTGATAACAGGACAGTAGGAGTGTAAACGGTTACCATGGTGATAACAGGACGGTAGGAGTGTAAACGGTTACCATGGTGATAACAGGACAGTAGGAGTGTAAACGGTTACCATGGTGATAACAGGACAGTAGGAGTGTAAACGGTTACCATGGTGATAACAGGACGGTAGGAGTGTAAACGGTTACCATGGTGATAACAGGACGGTAGGAGTGTAAACGGTTACCATGGTGATAACAGGACAGTAGGAGTGTAAACGGTTACCATGGTGATAGCAGGACGGTAGAAATGTAAACGGTTTCCATGGTGATAACAGGACAGTAGGAGTGTAAACGGTTACCATGGTGATAACAGGACAGTAGGAGTGTAAACGGTTACCATGGTGATAACAGGACAGTAGGAGTGTAAACGGTTACCATGGTGATAACAGGACAGTAGGAGTGTAAACGGTTACCATGGTGATAACAGGACGGTAGGAGTGTAAACGGTTACCATGGTGATGACAGGACGGTAGGAGTGTAAACAGTTACCATGGTGATGACAGGACGGTAGGAGTGTAAACAGTTACCATGGTGATGACAGGACAGTAGGAGTGCAAACAGTTACCATGGTGATGACAGGACGGTAGGAGTGTAAACGGTTACCATGGTGATGACAGGACGGTAGGAGTGTAAACGGTTACCATGGTGATAACAGGACGGTAGGAGTGTAAACGGTTACCATGGTGATAACAGGACAGTAGGAGTGTAAACGGTTACCATGGTGATAGCAGGACGGTAGAAATGTAAACGGTTTCCATGGTGATAACAGGACAGTAGGAGTGTAAACGGTTACCATGGTGATAACAGGACAGTAGGAGTGTAAACGGTTACCATGGTGATAACAGGACAGTAGGAGTGTAAACGGTTACCATGGTGATAACAGGACAGTAGGAGTGTAAACGGTTACCATGGTGATAACAGGACAGTAGGAGTGTAAACGGTTACCATGGTGATAACAGGACGGTAGGAGTGTAAACGGTTACCATGGTGATAACAGGACAGTAGGAGTGTAAACGGTTACCATGGTGATAACAGGACAGTAGGAGTGTAAACAGTTACCATGGTGATGGCAGGACAGTAGGAGTGCAAACGGTTACCATGGTGATAACAGGACAGTAGGAGTGTAAATGGTTACCATGGTGATAACAGGACAGTAGGAGTGTAAACGGTTACCATGGTGATAACAGGACAGTAGGAGTGTAAACAGTTACCATGGTGATAACAGGACAGTAGGAGTGTAAATGGTTACCATGGTGATAACAGGACAGTAGGAGTGTAAACGGTTACCATGGTGATAACAGGACAGTAGGAGTGTAAACAGTTACCATGGTGATGGCAGGACAGTATTTAGTCTTTCACCATGGTCACCATGGTAACCATGGTCACCATGTCAGATTAAACCACCGTGGGGGCAGAAATGATCCCCGTGTTGTAGTGGGGAGACTGGAACAATACCAGTATCACGGCCGCGACCAGTTATTGATCATGGCTGCATTCCAACACTGTAGCTGTGATACAGCCGTCCTCTGCTCACACACGGAGAATAAAAGAAGAAGAAACTGATGGTGGAGCCGTTTACAGACATTCACGCTGCAGAACAACGCATCCCAGAGATTTAATACGTAAGAAGTACGGGGTCCTAAATCAGATGTCTGAGTTTACGCGGAGACTCGGCACTCGGAGAGTTCAGACCTCCTCCCAGCAGCTCCACGTATCTTTGTGTGTTCTGGATCATCGAATCCTGAACTTTCTCTGGATCCGGATCAACTTTGAAACGTTCTAAAACTCACTGAGATCCTTCCCTGTAATCTTTCACCAACACTCGGGTCATTTGTACGGAGTTAAATGGAACTATTCCAGAAACGTGTCCTATCAGGGTGATGATGATGTAAGAGTGTTTCGGCGTTGGTAAGGAGGTTTGATGTTCACCGTGGGGGGGGTCGGTCAGAACAGGGCTCACTTGTACAGTTAACTGTCTTTACTGGTCACTCTTAGCTCATCGACTGCCAGACCTTTTCCCAGCAGAGCTGCATATTTACAGGGTTTTTAGGCATTTTCACAGATTTTTGGAGATCCACAGAATATTGTGTACTATGCCAATACAAACACTGAGTGTACCAAAGGAAAGCTTAAACTCTCTTCTTTTATCAGAAAAAAAACATTTGTTTCTAGCTTTTTCCGTTCTTTAGTAATCTGCAGTAGAACATGGCTTTGTTGCAGCAAAAATGCTGCTTTTGACCAAAAAGCTGAGAAAACGAGCTTTAAATGCTGCAATGAGCTTTAAGTGTAAAAGATGGTAATATTTTTACTTTAGTAACACCTTCATCATCTGAAACATGTCTGACTCAGCGGAAACATGTCTGACTCAGCGGAAACATCTTCTGACTCAGCGGAAACATCGTCTGACTCAGCGAATCGTCTGACTCAGCGGAAACATCGTCTGACTCAGCAGAAACATGTCTGACTGAGCAGAAAAATCGTCTGACTCAGCAGAAACATCGTCTGACTCAGCAGAAACATCGTCTGACTCAGCAGAAACATCGTCTGACTCAGCAGAAACATCGTCTGACTCAGCAGAAACATCGTCTGACTCAGCGGAAACATCGTCTGACTCAGCAGAAACATGTCTGACTCAGCAGAAACATCGTCTGACTAAGCAGAAACATCGTCTGACTCAGCAGAAACATCTTCTGACTCAGCGGAAACATCGTCTGACTCAGCGGAAACATCTTCTGACTCAGCGGAAACATCGTCTGACTCAGCGGAAACATCGTCTGACTCAGCAGAAACATGTCTGACTTAGCAGAAACATCGTCTGACTCAGCAGAAACATGTCTGACTCAGCAGAAACATCGTCTGACTCAGCAGAAACATCGTCTGACTAAGCAGAAACATGTCTGACTAAGCAGAAACATTGTCTGACTAAGCAGAAACATGTCTGACTTAGCAGAAACATGTCTGACTCAGCAGAAACATTGTCTGACTCAGCAGAAACATCGTCTGACTCAGCAGAAACATCGTCTGACTAAGCAGAAACATGTCTGACAAAGCAGAAACATTGTCTGACAAAGCAGAAACATTGTCTGACTCAGCAGAAACATTGTCTGACTCAGCAGAAACATCGTCTGACTCAGCGGAAACATCGTCTGACTCAGCAGAAACATGTCTGACTGAGCAGAAAAATCGTCTGACTCAGCGGAAACATGTCTGACTCAGCAGAAACATGACTGACTCAGGAGGAACATGTCTGACTCAGCAGAAACATGTCTGACTCAGCAGAAACATCGTCTGACTCAGCGGAAACATCGTCTGACTCAGCAGAAACATGTCTGATTGAGCAGAAAAATCGTCTGACTCAGCAGAAACATCGTCTGACTAAGCAGAAACATGTCTGACTTAGCAGAAACATCGTCTGACTCAGCAGAAACATCGTCTGACTAAGCAGAAACATGTCTGACTAAGCAGAAACATTGTCTGACTAAGCAGAAACATGTCTGACTTAGCAGAAACATGTCTGACTCAGCAGAAACATTGTCTGACTCAGCAGAAACATCGTCTGACTCAGCAGAAACATCGTCTGACTAAGCAGAAACATGTCTGACAAAGCAGAAACATTGTCTGACAAAGCAGAAACATTGTCTGACTCAGCAGAAACATTGTCTGACTCAGCAGAAACATTGTCTGACTCAGCAGAAACATCGTCTGACTCAGCAGAAACATCGTCTGACTCAGCAGAAACATCGTCTGACTAAGCAGAAACATGTCTGACTAAGCAGAAACATTGTCTAACTAAGCAGAAACATGTCTGACTTAGCAGAAACATGTCTGACTCAGCAGAAACATTGTCTGACTAAGCAGAAACATCATCTGACTCAGCAGAAACATCGTCTGACTAAGCAGAAACATGTCTGACTTAGCAGAACCATGTCTGACTCAGCAGAAACATTGTCTGACTAAGCAGAAACATGTCTGACTTAGCAGAAACACCGTCTGACTCAGCGGAAACATCGTCTGACTCAGCGGAAACATCTTCTGACTCAGCGGAAACATCGTCTGACTCAGCAGAAACATTGTCTGACTCAGCGGAAACATCGTCTGACTCAGCAGAAACATGACTGACTCAGGAGGAACATGTCTGACTCAGCAGAAACATGTCTGACTCAGCAGAAAAATCGTCTGACTCAGCAGAAACATCGTCTGACTAAGCAGAAACATGTCTGACTTAGCAGAAACATGTCTGACTCAGCAGAAACATTGTCTGACTAAGCAGAAACATGTCTGACTTAGCAGAAACATTGTCTGACTAAGCAGAAACATGTCTGACTCAGCAGAAACATTGTCTGACTAAGCAGAAACATCGTCTGACTCAGCAGAAACATTGTCTGACTCAGCAGAAACATATCTGACTCAGCAGAAACATGTCTGACTCAGCAGAAACATCGTCTGACTAAGCAGAAACATGTCTGACTAAGCAGAAACATTGTCTGACTAAGCAGAAACATGTCTGACTCAGCAGAAACATGTCTGACTCAGCAGAAACATTGTCTGACTAAGCAGAAACATCGTCTGACTCAGCAGAAACATCGTCTGACTCAGCAGAAACATCGTCTGACTCAGCAGAAACATCGTCTGACTCAGCAGAAACATAAAAAATGTCTGACTCAGCAGAAACATGTCTGACTCAGCAGAAACATTGTCTGACTAAGCAGAAACATCGTCTGACTCAGCAGAAACATCGTCTGACTCAGCAGAAACATCATCTGACTCAGCAGAAACATGTCTGACTCAGCAGAAACATGTCTGACTCAGCAGAAACATGTCTGACTCAGCAGAAACATCGTCACGTCAGCGTGTCAGGTGAGGTGGGAACACCTGAAGTCTCCACATGGAGAAGACCAGATGTCCTCCACACATCTGAGGAAGCCTGGAGGACAGGATCTGGAATCCAGCAGAGACCTGAACCAGGGCCCCAGAGATTCAGCTCATCCGTCTACCGTTGGCCTGGTCAGTAACGGTTTCCATGGAAACGTGGCTGTCAGAAAGCCCAAACCAGAAAAGTTCTTCTACCAAAAGCTTTTCTAAAAAGATTCTGAATATTTTTCTCAGATTTCAGTTTTGGATTTTGATGGTCATGTTTGTGGTTTCAGACCAGGAGCTTTGTCTCCACGGCAGCCGTACATCTGTCCTCAGGTGAGCTGACTGATGGGTGATGAAGTCCTCACTGTCAGTCTACGCTGACGTCTCGTCCCGCCGTCCCCCAGTCCCGCCTCGGGCCTTTTTCATTTCCAGCCGGTCCATCACATGACAGCTCCGCTCCATCCTGAAGACAGAAGTCATTCTGCTGCTCTGAAATAGAATAAAGAATCCATTATTCATGCTGCAGCCCTGCAGGAGCTCATTAAACGGCACAGAGGACGGGCTCGCGCTGACTGCGTCTCACCGAGACCAGCGTCCTCGCTTTGATGTGACGGAGACACAATCAAAGCGATCGGTTCAATTATCAGCCACCCAAAATACAGTCTGCAGCTTTCAGACGACCAGCGGGAAAATAAAGCAGCAAAAACGTGAAAATAAGTGAAGAAGTAAAAACTACACTGATCTGGAAATACAAGTACGGGTGTGCGATACCGCACGATCTGGTATCGATCTGATACCACGTCACTAAAGGGCTAATACTGATACTTTTCTAATGGGGCTGAGAAATGACCAGATTTATGCAAAGAAATTATTCTGTGGAATCTGTATATTTTTTAAAACTTATTAATGCATAAACTACGGAAGAGGATTAGGGCCACGGAAGAAAAAATATCTGAAATAAAAGTCACAATTCAGACTTTAATCTCAGAATTTTATATTATTTTTTATCAGTGGCCCTAATCCTCTTCGTAATAAAGAACCAAACCATTTTCCATACCATAATAATCTGAATTTGGCATAATCTGGTCATGAAGCTGATTTCCGGCACGTACAGTTTACATCCGCTTCCATTAAAGTGCCAGTGGGATGAATTTCCCGCCGACTTTTGGTCCCTTTTCAGTCAGACTCTAAGTACCAGAACACCGTATGAAAGGTTCGTTCGCCGTAACTCAGCCTTGTCGTAGAATAGCAGGCGCTACGAGTTAGCGCTACTGTTAGCACTGGCGTAAAATGACCGAGGTTCGGTGGGCGGGACCAGAAGGCAGCTTGTCACCATAGATACACACCGCAAAAATGGATGCGCCCCCAAATACGTCCCATCTGTTCCGGATGTGGGGGGAGAGGAGCGCGTCTCTGCCATTGAAACCCTCAAACCTCCGTTTTTCACAGAACATTATCCACGACCGACTGGAATATTTAGACAAAACACCAGAAACGGCTGAAAGCCTGCAGATGAACGTGTTCGGCGCTGACTGGTATCCTCTTGATTTCAGTGATTGTAGGTGGTGTAATGGTGAGCGGCCCCAGCTGGGGGTGCTGGGCTCAGAAGACCCTCTGAAAACGCCTCAGAGCTGCCGGGTCACCTTTCGTACCGACAACCCGGTTACATCTTTCCAGCTTCCTACCCAGAAGAAAAGATGATCGTTGTGGCTACGAGCCATTCGGGGAGAGGACAGAAAAAGACGTCTTTGAGCTCCGAAATCTGACCACGTGTACGTTTGCAGGACATTTTGTTACAAAACAATCTGCAAACCTACTTTTTACATGAGATGTGATTATTATCAAATTATTATTATTATTATTATTATTATGTGGGACCGCCGTCTCAGGCCGCTCCGTCGGGTCTCTCTTCAACCCTTTAGTCATGAAAGGACAACAGTTATGTCCAGTTTCCTGAGATACCGCTCCCTGTCCGGAGGACTAAGACCCCGAAATCAGTATTTTAACGTTGGATCCAGCCTGACAAGCAATGTTTGTTATTCCACCTGCCCCAAACACCGACGACCACTCACCATGAAACCACTCACAATCGCTGAAATCACGAGGATGCCAGTCACGCCGAACATGTTCATCTGCAGGCTTTCCGGTGTTTTTGGGTGGTGGTGTGTGGAAATATTCCAGTCGGTCATGGATGATGGTCTGTGAAAAACGCCGGTTTACATGGGTTTCAATGGCAGAGTCGCGCTCCTCTCCCCCCACATCTGGAACAGATGCGACGAATTTGGGGGCGTATCCAATTTTGTGGTGTGTATCTATGTGCTGCTGTTGCCGATGAGTCTCTATGGTCCTCATCTGCTGAAATGTGCTCGCAGAGAGGAGGCGGAGTGATACTGGAGACATTCGCCCGAACACGCGGCAGTTACCTGCAGACGTTCGTGTTGGATTAAAACAGAGATGCTCTGTTCTGATGAACACGGCCGCACGTCAGGTTGGAAGAAGTTCGTGTTGAGTCTCTGTGGATCTTTAAAGGACGTACGGACGTCACGGCGTCACCAACCTGACACAGACGCTGATGCGTGAGTATGAATCCAGGTTAAAGGAATATTCCACCCACAGAATGATGTAACTTTATCTTCCACCCCCCCTCATGGTGAGAAAGACTCTGCAGCACTTTTTAATATCTCAAATGCAGCCGGTGATCAGGAAGGCTTCTCGTTTCCCCCCAACTTTCATATAATGGAGTTCACCGGGGTCCGAGCCAAAAAGGTCCTTAAAGTCCACAAAAACGTGTCAATATTCCTCCATACTGCTCGTCCAATGAAATCCAAGTGTCCTGAGTGGGTAGCATCCAGAATTTACTGGAAACTACGTCATTTAGTAGATTTTTAGAGACTAAACAGTAGAACATCTTACTTTCCTGATGCACGCCAATGCGCATTCACGAAACTACAAAGGCCTCGGCGTTCAGAGCCTACTCTGCAGATAACGTTTGCCTAATACACCTGATATAGGGTGATGATGTCATTAGACCACCCCCTTCTCATTCCAGAGATGCACATCAGCTGATATGCTTAATTGGTAGTAGCTTTGGGCCGATACAGCTTGGAGTCAGACAACATGCATACAGAGGATGATGTGGTCAGAATCCTCATTTGCCTAATAATTCTGCACTCCCTGTATCCTCTGTGTTCATGAGGATTCTGGTAAATCCCAACAACCAGGACTGTTTTCTGCTCTGATTACTGTTATTGAGGATTAATTATCTTCAGGAATTTCAAAGGAAACTTCTGTTGTTTGAAGTTTGAGTGAAGAAAAGATCATCGTGATCGTCTCTAATTATAACTGCATGTGTGATGGAGGAGGCCGACTCAGGCCGAACGCTGCCGCTAGTTTGTTTTTGTGGTTGTGGACGCCGCTGACACGTTCCGGGCGGCTGCAGGGTCTCCCTGACGGTCCGCTCGGGATCCTCCATCTGCTCGGGATCCTCCATCCGCTCGGGGTCCTCCATCCGCTCGGGGTCCTCCATCCGCTCGGGGTCCTCCATCCGCTCGGGGTCCTCCATCCGCTCGGGATCCTCCATCCGCTCGGGATCCTCCATCCGCTCGGGGTCCTCCATCCGCTCGGGGTCCTCCATCCGCTCGGGGGGGAAGACGAAGATCTGGCAGAGGCGAGGATCTTCAAACGCCGACCGGCGGGTGAACTTGGGTGAACCTCGCTGCCCCAGCAGGGATCCGTTCTCAGCTAATTACACATGCATGGAGGGGGAGGGGGGGGGGGGCGGGGCCCCTGTGGTGCCGGAGCGTTTGAAGTGCTGCTGCTGGGAATCTGAACGTCGGACCGTTCAGATGATAACGGAGGACAGACACTGAAGACGCTCCGAGTCCATGAACATGGAGAATTTACCAACACTTAACTTTGCAGTTTAGGACACAATGAGGCAGGTGCCATGTCCCCCACATGTCCCCTATATGTCCCCAACCTTTCCCCACATGTCCCCTATATATCCCCAACACGTCCCCCTTATGTCCCCATACATGTCCCCTATATGTCCCCCCCCCCCCCCCCCCCCCCCCCCCCCCCCCCCCCCTACATGTCCCAACACGTCCCCCACATGTCCCATATTTGTCCCCTACATGTCCCCTGTATTCCCCTATATGTCCCTCACATGTCCCTTACATGTCCTATACATGCCCCATAAATGTCCCCCACATGTCCTATACATGTTCCAAACATGTCTCCTACATGGCCCTAACATGTCCCCTTTATGTCCCCCACACATCCCCCTTTTGTCCCACCATTCCCATAAAACCAAAAAAAAAATAAAAAAAAGGGCAGGTTGTTTCCTACTCATCAGGTCATGAGTTAAAGCCCCAGGTCATCCAGACCAACCTGATTCTTGATAAAGTCCCTCTCCAGCTCCATTCAGGTCCATGCCGGTTTGGAGGTTTGTGGCTTTTTAGCAATTCCCAAATAAAGAAGCATCACAGACTAGTTTGGAGGATTTTTCACGAAATGAGGGACTTGAAATGAGTTTTTAGAACTTGTTTAAAGATATTTCTCCCTGTTGAGCCTCCATATTTGTTCTTATTTTGAGAAATCTTGAAGTGTAATTATCTTCCTGCATGGACGGATAGTTTACCCTGATTATAGTCTGATTTTGTAACTCGTGTTAAGACGGCTAAAGTTTGCAGTGTTCATGCTGGCTCCACCGTGCGGCGTCGGCGTCCATCAGCTGGATGGAAACTCCTCCGTCAGTGTTCATGGTGGCTCCACCGTGCGGCGTCGGCGTCCATCAGCTGGATGGAAACTCCTCCGTCAGTGTTCATGCTGGCTCCACCGTGCGGCGTCAGCGTCCATCAGCTGGATGGAAACTCCTCCGTCGTGTTCATGCTGGCTCCACCGTGCGGCGTCAGCGTCCATCAGCTGGATGGAAACTCCTCCGTCAGTGTTCATGCTGGCTCCACCGTGCGGCGTCGGCGTCCATCAGCTGGATGGAAACTCCTCCGTCGTGTTCATGCTGGCTCCACCGTGCGGCGTCAGCGTCCATCAGCTGGATGGAAACTCCTCCGTCGTGTTCATGCTGGCTCCACCGTGCGGCGTCGGCGTCCATCAGCTGGATGGAAACTCCTCCGTCGTGTTCATGCTGGCTCCACCGTGCGGCGTCGGCGTCCATCAGCTGGATGGAAACTCCTCCGTCGTGTTCATGCTGGCTCCACCGTGCGGCGTCGGCGTCCATCAGCTGGATGGAAACTCCTCCGTCGTGTTCATGCTGGCTCCACCGTGCGGCGTCGGCGTCCATCAGCTGGATGGAAACTCCTCCGTCGTGTTCATGCTGGCTCCACCGTGCGGCGTCGGCGTCCATCAGCTGGATGGAAACTCCTCCGTCGTGTCTGAACTTCAGAGAAAAGTTGACTCAACTTCTGGGCTCCTGGTTTCCCTGCGTCGCCTCATCAGCGTGCCCCCCCCTGCAGGACTCTGACAGCACGACCTTTCCCTTTATGCTTAGAGGTGGCGGTAATGACGGGCCGTTCATCTCCAGCAGGATGCGTCTCACCTGGAGGGGGGGCTTCACAGCGGATACCCACCCCCTCCGATCCATCAGCGCAGCAGGACCGGACCAGATCTGCTCAGTCTGAGGTCCCCGCTGAAGAAGCATCCATCTTTATTATCCAGCCGACCTTTCCTCTGAGTTTACATCACATCACAGGTGGAGTCTGAGTGCAGCCGCTCCATCAGGCTCCCTCAGGCTCCATCAGGCTCCATCAGGCTCCATCAGGCTCCATCAGGCTCCGTCAGGCTCCGTCAGGCTCCATCAGGCTCCGTCAGGCTCCATCAGGCTCCATCAGGCTCCATCAGGCTCCGTCAGGCTCCGTCAGGCTCCATCAGGCTCCGTCAGGCTCCGTCAGGCTGCATCAGGCTCCGTCAGGCTCCGTCAGGCTCCATGAGGCTCCGTCAGGCTCCATCAGGCTCCATCAGGCTCCATCAGGCTCCGTCAGGCTCCATCAGGCTCCGTCAGGCTCCGTCAGGCTCAGTCAGGCTCCATCAGGCTCCATCAGGCTCCGTCAGGCTCCGTCAGGTTCCGTCAGGCTCCATCAGGCTCCGTCAGGCTCCGTCAGGCTCCGTCAGGCTCCATCAGGCTCCGTCAGACTCCGTCAGGCTCCATCAGGCTCCATCAGGCTCCATGAGGCTCCGTCAGGCTCCGTCAGGCTCCGTCAGGCTCCGTCAGGCTCCGTCAGGCTCCGTCAGGCTCCATGAGGCTCCGTCAGGCTCCGTCAGGCTCCGTCAGGCTCCGTCAGACTCCGTCAGGCTCCGTCAGGCTCCATCAGGCTCCGTCAGGCTCCGTCAGGCTCCGTCCAGGCCTCCATCAGGCTCCGTCAGGCTCCGTCAGGCTCCGTCAGACTCCGTCAGGCTCCATCAGGCTCCATCAGGCTCCGTCAGGCCTCCATCAGGCTCCGTCAGGCTCCGTCAGGCTCAGTCAGGCTCCATCAGGCTCCATCAGGCTCCATCAGGCTCCGTCAGGTTCCGTCAGGCTCCATCAGGCTCCGTCAGGCTCCATCAGGCTCCGTCAGGCTCCGTCAGGCTCCGTCAGACTCCGTCAGGCTCCATCAGGCTCCGTCAGACTCCGTCAGGCTCCGTCAGGCTCCATCAGGCTCCATCAGGCTCCATCAGGCTCCGTCAGGCTCCGTCAGGCTCCATCAGGCTCTATGAGGCTCCATCAGGCTCCGTCAGGCTCCGTCAGGCTCCATCAGGCTCCATCAGGCTCCGTCAGGCTCCATCAGGCTCCGTCAGGCTCCTTCAGGCTCCGTCAGGCTCCATCAGGCTCCATCAGGCTCCGTCAGGCTCCGTCAGGCTCCGTCAGGCTCCATCAGGCTCCGTCAGGCTCCATGAGGCTCCATGAGGCTCCGTCAGGCTCCGTCAGGCTTCGTCAGGCTCCGTCAGGCTCCGTCAGGCTCCATGAGGCTCCATGAGGCTCCGTCAGGCTCCGTCAGGCTCCGTCAGGCTCCATCAGGCTCCGTCAGGCTCCGTCAGGCTCCATCAGGCTCCGTCAGGCTCCGTCAGGCTCCGTCAGGCTCCATCAGGCTCCGTCAGGCTCCGTCAGGCTCCATCAGGCTCCTTCAGGCTCCGTCAGGCTCCATCAGGCTCCGTCAGGCTCCGTCAGGCTCCGTCAGGCTCCGTCAGGCTCCATGAGGCTCCATGAGGCTCCGTCAGGCTCCGTCAGGCTCCGTCAGGCTCCGTCAGGCTCAGTCAGGCTCCATCAGGCTCCATCAGGCTCCATCAGGCTCCGTCAGGTTCCGTCAGGCTCCATCAGGGTCCGTCAGGCTCCATCAGGCTCCGTCAGGCTCCATCAGGCTCCCCGTCCGGCGTCAGGCTCCATCAGGCTCCGTCCAGACTCCGTCAGGCTCCGTCAGGCTCCATCAGGCTCAGTCAGGCTCCATCAGGCTCCATCAGGCTCCGTCAGGCTCCGTCAGGCTCCATCAGGCTCTATGAGGCTCCATCAGGCTCCGTCAGGCTCCGTCAGGCTCCATCAGGCTCCATCAGGCTCCGTCAGGCTCCATCAGGCTACGTCAGGCTCCTTCAGGCTCCGTCAGGCTCCATCAGGCTCCATCAGGCTCCGTCAGGCTCCGTCAGGCTTCGTCAGGCTCCGTCAGGCTCCGTCAGGCTCCATGAGGCTCCATGAGGCTCCGTCAGGCTCCATCAGGCTCCGTCAGGCTCCGTCAGGCTCCATCAGGCTCCATGAGGCTCCATCAGGCTCCATCAGGCTCCATCAGGCTCCGTCAGGCTCCATCAGGCTCCGTCAGGCTCCATCAGGCTCCGTCAGGCTCCGTCAGGCTCCATCAGGCTCCGTCAGGCTCCGTTCAGGCTCCGTCAGGCTCCATCAGGCTCCATCAGGCTCCGTTAGGCTCCGTCAGGCTCCATGAGGCTCCATGAGGCTCCGTCAGGCTCCATCAGGCTCCATCAGGCTCCATCAGGCTCCGTCAGGCTCCATCAGGCTCCATGAGGCTCCATGAGGCTCCGTCAGGCTCCGTCAGGCTCCATGAGGCTCCGTCAGGCTCCGTCAGGCTCCGTCAGGCTCCATCAGGCTCCGTCAGGCTCCATCAGGCTCCGTCAGACTCCGTCAGGCTCCATCAGGCTCCGTCAGACTCCGTCAGGCTCCGTCAGGCTCCATCAGGCTCAGTCAGGCTCCATCAGGCTCCATCAGGCTCCGTCAGGCTCCGTCAGGCTCCGTCAGGCTCCATCAGGCTCTATGAGGCTCCATCAGGCTCCGTCAGGCTCCGTCAGGCTCCATCAGGCTCCATCAGGCTCCGTCAGGCTCCATCAGGCTACGTCAGGCTCCTTCAGGCTCCGTCAGGCTCCATCAGGCTCCATCAGGCTCCGTCAGGCTCCATGAGGCTCCGTCAGGCTCCGTCAGGCTCCATCAGGCTCCGTCAGGCTCCATCAGGCTCCGTCAGACTCCATCAGGCTCCGTCAGACTCCGTCAGGCTCCGTCAGGCTCCATCAGGCTCAGTCAGGCTCCATCAGGCTCCATCAGGCTCCGTCAGGCTCCGTCAGGCTCCGTCAGGCTCCATCAGGCTCTATGAGGCTCCATCAGGCTCCGTCAGGCTCCGTCAGGCTCCATCAGGCTCCATCAGGCTCCGTCAGGCTCCATCAGGCTACGTCAGGCTCCTTCAGGCTCCGTCAGGCTCCATCAGGCTCCATCAGGCTCCGTCAGGCTCCGTCAGGCTTCGTCAGGCTCCGTCAGGCTCCGTCAGGCTCCATGAGGCTCCATGAGGCTCCGTCAGGCTCCGTCAGGCTCCATCAGGCTCCGTCAGGCTCCGTCAGGCTCCATCAGGCTCCATGAGGCTCCATCAGGCTCCATCAGGCTCCATCAGGCTCCGTCAGGCTCCATCAGGCTCCGTCAGGCTCCATCAGGCTCCGTCAGGCTCCGTCAGGCTCCATCAGGCTCCGTCAGGCTCCGTCAGGCTCCGTCAGGCTCCATCAGGCTCCATCAGGCTCCGTCAGGCTCCGTCAGGCTCCATGAGGCTCCATGAGGCTCCGTCAGGCTCCATCAGGCTCCATCAGGCTCCGTCAGGCTCCATCAGGCTCCATGAGGCTCCATGAGGCTCCGTCAGGCTCCGTCAGGCTCCATGAGGCTCCGTCAGGCTCCGTCAGGCTCCGTCAGGCTCCGTCAGGCTCCGTCAGGCTCCATCAGGCTCCGTCAGGCTCCGTCAGGCTCCATCAGGCTCCGTCAGGCTCCGTCAGGCTCCATCAGGCTCCGTCAGGCTCCATCAGGCTCCGTCAGGCTCCGTCAGGCTCCGTCAGGCTCCATCAGGACCGCTACGATAAACAACCAGCCAAATCTGATGTTTAATCTGAATTCCAGCTGTTTATTTCATCCTGATCGTTCTCCGCTACCTCAGTGATCAGCTGTCCTACATGTTTGACTTTAGAGAGAAAAAACACCTTTTCTGTCAGTGATCCGTTCAGATCTGCAGTTCTGGATCAGAACAGAACCAGCCAGCCTTCATCTTTATCTCCACCCACAAATCTAAATATAGACGTTTACGCTGAAACCGAGTTACTAACCTCAAGAATCGATCCCTTCTAGATTATTCAAGGATGTTTTTATGAGTATAGGGCCACATCATCCACGAATGGTGAAAACATGGAACAGTGGTGAACCTTTCCAGGAAAACCACTGCTGAGCAAAAAGAACATAAAGGCTCGTCTCAGTTTAGCCAGAAAGCATCTTGATGATCCCCAAGACTTTTGGGAAAATACTCTGTGGACTGACGAGACAAAAGTGGAACTTTCTGGAAGGTGGAGGTCCCATTACATCTGGCGTAAAAGTAACACGGCATTTCAGAAAAGGAACATCATAGCAACAGTAAAACATGGTGGTGGTAGTGTGATGGTCTGGGGCTGTTTTGCTGCTTCAGGACCTGGAAGACTTGCTGTGGTAAATGGAACCATGAATTCTGCTTCTACCAAAAATCCTGAAGGAGAACGTCCGGCCATCTGTTGGTGACCTCAAGCTGAAGCGCACTTGGGTTCTGCAGCAGAACAATGATCCAGAACACACCAGCAAGTCCACCTCTGAATGGCTTAAGAACAACAACATGAAGACTTTGGAGTGGCCTAGTCAAAGCCCCCACCTGAATCCCATTGAGATGCTGTGGCATGACCTTAAAAAGGCGGTTCATGCTGGAAAAGCCTCCAATGTGGCTGAATTACAACAATTCTGCAAAGATGAGTGGAACAAAATTCCTCCACAGCGCTGTAGAAGACTCACTGCCAGTTATCACAAACGCTTGATGCAGTTGTTGCTGCTAAGGTGGAACAACCAGGTATTAGGTTTAGGGGAAGATCACTTTTTCACACAGGGACATGGAGGGTTGCATTTTTCCCCCTTACTGATAAAAATCTTCATTTAAAAACTGCATTTTGTGTTTACTTGTGTTATCTTTGTCTGATATTTAAATTTGTTTGATGATCTGAAACATTTAAGTGACAAACATGCAAAAAAGTAAGAAATCAAGAAGGAGGAAACACTTTTTCACTCAGCTGTGTATAAAAGGACATGAAAAGGTTAAAGAAAAGTGAAATCCCCCTTTAAACCAGAGAAAAGATTGTTTCAGCAGAGTCCTGAAACAAACATGGCGATGATGCATCATCATACAGATGTTCCTGCACGGATGAACGACAGAGACAAGATAATGTGCATCAAAAACAAACTGACATAGAAGCTAAATAATTCATGGGGGGGTCAGACCGGAGCACCCCCATCTGCTGCCAGATGTTTCAGCTTCCTGCTGCTGACTGGAATCAGCTGTTTGTGCTGACTGAACGCCTGTTTTCCAGCTCAGTGAAGATTAAACGGAACAAGATGGAAGTTCCTGCGTGAGTCTGCGTGACGTGGGTCTGGTTTTACCCCCACCCTGAACCCGGCTGCTCGTCCAGCGCCGCGGGGGGGGCGCTGCAGCGCTTCACCTGCCACCTGCCGGCTCGGAGGCGAGGCCGGTGACATCATCAGCGCGTCAGAGATGACATCAGCGCCTCCCGTTACTCACACAGGTGTGACACGCGCCGTCAGGCAGGTGAGTCAGTCGTTCACCTGAGGCTGCTGCTGAGTCATGGAGCTGAAGACGAGCAGAGACACGTCCCGTCTCCGTCTCACACAAACTCAGGACGAGCATCAGAAAGCTGCCGGCTGTTTGCTTCCGTCACCATGACGCTGTTGTCTCCACGCTGGATGGGGTTACCTCAGCTTCTGACGGTGCAGAGATGAACCTGGACGTTATTCAGGATCTGTTCCCCCTCCCTTCGTAGATCTGTCTCTGAGGACACGTTCAGCTATGCTCTGTCAGACATAATCTGCTTCAGGGATCATTCGGTGGAATTTTTATACAAATTCAGGATAAACCAAAATATTGTATCAGCCAGCTGAAAATTTAGGCAGATATTTGTGTCTTTGCTGGAAACTGTATCGGATACATCAGACACGCTGTCCAATATGGGATTATCACGCTTCCGTGTTCCGAACGTCCGGTTTGAAACACTTAGACGGCCCACTTCCGGCCCAGTTCAATGTCCCTGCTTTACTTCGTAGATAACGTGAATAAACGCCAACCCTTCTGAAATTTTCACGGATTCCAGACTGAAGTGATACTAAGGAAGAAGTGGATCAAAGCGATTCTCGGTGAAGGGCCGAACTTTATAATAAAACAACTAGCATGTTTGTTTGTAGCCGGTGGGGCACAACACCGGCACTTCACAGCATGCTAGCATTAGCCAGCTAGCGTTTACTGACGTGCTTAACATTGTGCGTCTTAAAACACACAAACATCTGAAAATCGGGTCTGTACCCCCCGTTTCCAGTGGAACAACTGGGGACTGCCAAGAAAGGAGACGCTTTCAGATGCTTGTGTGTTTTCAGCCGCACAAAGTTAGGCACGTCATCAAGCTGGCTAATGCTAACCTGCTAACAGTAGTCCGTCAGCTACTACTCTGTTAAACTTTGTTAATCGGATAAACGCCAATGCCAAGTTTTCATTCCAGACTGAAGTGATGCTGAGGAAGAAGTGGATTAAAACGACCGATTCGCCGCGGTGAAGGACCGAACTTTATAATAAAACGACACACGTTTGTTTGTAGCCGGCAGTCTGCGCAGTCGTGTTAGCAGGTTAGCATTAGCCAGCTCGATAACGTGCCTAACTTTGTGCGGCTGAAAACACACAAGCATCTGAAAGCGTCTCCTTTCTTGGCAGTCCCCAGTTGTTCCACTGGAAACGGGGGGGTACAGACCCGATTTTCAGATGTTTGTGTGTTTTAAGACGCACAATGTTAAGCACGTCAGTAAACGCTAGCTGGCTAATGCTAGCATGCTGTGAAGTGCCGGTGTTGTGCCCCACCGGCGACAAACAAACGTGTGTTTTATTATAAAGTTCGGTCCTTCACCGCGGCAAATCGATCGCTTTGATCCAGCTTTTGATCCAGTATCACTTCAGTCTAGAATGAAAACTTAAGTATGTTTGGAGTTTATCCGATTTAAACAGTATAACAGAGCAGGAACGGCTGTCGTTAACATGGCCCGGAAGAGGAAGTGCCCAAATACCGGGAACTTCCGGTAAGCGTGATAATCCTCTATACCCCCACTCTGCATCATTTACTGACTTTATATACTGTATGTATATATATATATATATACATATGTGTGTGTGTGTTCTTTTTATATTAAGAAGTCAAATGCAGTATCAGCCTCAAACGTCGGCATGCTGATGAAAAAATATCAGTATCTGCCCTAAAATATCCGTATCGGTCGATTCCTGATCCAAATATCCGTTTTTGTGGTCTCGGAACGACGCTGTGGAAGACATGGATGGACACCAGCAGCTGTTTCAATCTGTGACCGTTGGACCAAAAGACGTCTCCGATATTTTCGTAAAACCATCATGTTTGTTTCTTTTCTCTACTTTTACTCTGAACCTGAGCTTCAACACCTCTGCTAGCCTGCTGATATGCGGAGTAAACCCCGTTTCATATGCCTCACCGCACGACTTAAAGAAAGGAGGCCGTGTTCATGAGCTCTAAAGTGGTTTAAGATGGAATAAATCAGGATGACCGAACTAGAAATGAAGAGAAGTGACGTGTCAGAGTTAGTAAAGATCCCAACCCTGTCAGGCTGGGCTCATTTTGGGATTTTCATGTTTTATTAAAGCTTTCATGCCCAGCTCGCCTCATAAATTCCCTGTTCCCTGTAAGAAAGACAGATCTTCTGTTCGTAAACGTTTCTGAATGCAGGAGCCAGATTGATATCAGATATTAGCAATAACCTTTGAAGAAAAGCATCAGCAGAGAAAGCGTCTCGGTGGAGAAGAAGCCCTGCGAGGATCCGGGCTTTTGTCACTTTTGTGTTTAATGACGCAGGTTTTCCCTCTCACTCCTCTGAAGAGGTGATGCATCAAAGCGACAGGCCAATCAGCAGCCGGCGCTCTTCATCCACCATGATTAACTGTAATTAATCTGCTTTCTGCGGGAAGCAGGGAGAGCTCCTCGTTCATCTTCGTCGCTGTCCTGCTGCTCGCTCGTCCTGAAACAGACGTCTGCAGGAAACGGGGGGGGGGGCTCAGACTGGACCCAGAACCTCTGATCACGTCCAGACTGGACCCAGAACTTCTGATCAGGTCCAGACTGGACCCAGAACCTCTGATCAGGTCCAGACTGGACCCAGAACCTCTGATCAGGTCCAGACTGGACCCAGAACCTCTGATCACGTCCAGACTGGACCCAGAACTTCTCATCAGGTCCAACAAATCCGGTCTGAAACCAGAACTTCTGATCAGATCCAACACGTCCAGACTGGACCCAAAACTTCTGATCACGTCCAGACTGGACCCAGAACTTCTCATCAGATCCATCACGTCCAGACTGGACCCAGAACTTCTGATCAGGTCCAGTCTGGACCCAGAACTTCTGATCAGGTCCAGACTGGACCCAGAACTTCTGATCACGTCCATCAGGTCCAGACTGGACCCAGAACTTCTGATCAGGTCCAGACTGGACCCAGAACTTCTGATCAGGTCCAACAAATCCGGTCTGAAACCAGAACTTCTCATCAGATCCATCACGTCCAGACTGGACCCAGAACCTCTGAATGGAAGATCAGTGGGTCTGATGGTGGGATGGATCCTCCCCAGAACCTGGACCTCAGTGGGTCTGATGGTGGGATGGATCCTCCCCAGAACCTGGACCTCAGTGGGTCTGATGGAGGGATGGATCCCCCCCAGAACCTGTACCTCAGTGGGTCTGATGGGTGCGATGGATCCCCCCCAGAACCTGGACCTCTGCAGGTCTGATGGTGGGATGGATCCCCCCAGAACCTGGACCTCAGTGGGTCTGATGGTGGGACGGATCCTCCCCAGAACAGAAAATGTGATATATAATTCAAAACTGTGTTTCTACTGATGTGTAATCGCTGCACTAGAACAGCTGGTTTGTGTTTATTTTCTTAGAATAAGTCAGTTATATATACCTGTTTGGGGGGGGGGCACATATGGAGGCTGCCATATTTGTTCCACCATTTTTACTACGGTGTCCCTGAACGGACAAAACAATGTGTGAAGTGAGAACTCTGAACTGTAAAACTGCTGTAGCAGCTTTGTTTAACGGGAGTTACAGACTGTTTGGGAAAAGTAATGCATTAAAAGACATTAAAAGTACTGCCTCAGTACAGTCATAGTACTCACACAGGACCCTCTTACAGATGAAAACATCTTTATGTTTTGGAGAATTTTGGCCACTAAAAGCCACCGTACATTCACAACAGTGCTTGGAATTAGAAGTCACTTGTAGAAGTCAAATACCATCTTTACCACTAGATTTCAGTAGTTCTTACACACTGTACCTTTAACGAAAAGTCTTTCCTTTGGACGTGTACGTACGTGTGGGGGTCAGAGGCTCAGCAGCCCTCTGTAGGACACGGTGGAGGCAGTGTCATGGTTTGGGCTTTATATTAAGTTTTCATTTTCTCCACCAGGCAGAAACATCTGGAAAGAGTCTGATCAGCTGCTGCAAACACGGTCAGAGCAGTTTGCCTCGCTGTCCAAAACCTGCAACAGCAGGTGATCTTCAACCTGTAATAAGTTTAAACACTTTCAGGTGGGAGTCGCGGTGAGGTGATGACATCATCATGTGCAGCCTGAAAGTCATGAAACTGCAGCAGGGATTCAGGTTCCGTGTGAGGGAACATCTCTGTGCCTCCGAACGTAAATGTCACGGAAACACGAGGCGGATTCGTGAGTCGGGTCTGACGTAACGGAGCCGTAAGTCATCGTTTTACGACCGACGATGGAGACGAGCAGGTGGAGCGACGTTAACGGGTTTGGCTTTCACGGACGGAGGTCTGATGGATCTCCTGCTCCCCGTGTCTGTTCGTTGCCGCCGCCCAGCTTTACGAGGACGCCGTTTACACACCATCAGCATTCAGCCGCAACCGCTCACAGCTGCAGCCCCAGAAAAGTGGAAAATGTCAGATTAAGTGATGTTTAATGTGAAGCCATTAATCTGAAAAAGGTCAGTGGATGAGTTGGTTTAACTGGGAGACGTTTCAGAGGAACATCAACACTGAAACCCAACAAGTTTCCGTAATAACTGGAAACATGGATGTTCCAGCTGAAGATGATAGTCCGGGATTTCACAGCCGATCTGCGAGTCTCAGCGGGAGTCCAGATCCGGATCAAGTCATGCTTTTACGGTTTTCAGTCTCTCATGTGGTTGTGGAGGAACTTTGGTCCATTTTGCAGCTCTCTGAAGGTCCCACAGCATCTATGTTAGCTCGTGTCAGCATCTATATTAGCCTCCTCTGGTCTTCCTCTCCTCCATCACCTTCCTCTTCCTCCACTTGTCGTTCTCCACCACACAGATGGTGAAATTAACTCTCCGAACTTCCTGCCAGTTCCAAACGGAGGAGGAGCAGATGGAGAGGCATGAAAGGAGACGTCCCGCTGTGCTGGAAGGAGGCAGATCATGCTGCAAACCATCAGCATCAAACTCCCGACTTCATCGCTCCTCCCCGACATTTCTCCGTTTGTAACAGGGCCAAACCTCCTCCTCTTCCTCCTCCTCCTCCTCCTCCTCCGTTAACAGAGCATGTCTTCATCCGCTCAGTTCAGAATCAGCTGATCTGCTGCGTTCACCTCCATCAGCATGAAACCATGACGATGGTGGATTACAGACGGCTCCACACAGGACGTACGTCTCACCTTCATCTCCTCCCGTCTTCAGTCTGAACGTCAGATCTGATCCCAGCAGAGACGACGTCATTCAGCCGCCGTTTCAGAGGGAAACCGTCATTTCCCGCGGTCTTAGTTCGGATCTGAGTCTGCTGATGCTGAATAAATCCATGTGGATCAATAGTTCCAGCGGAAACGTCTGGAAACGTCTCCGTCAGTCTCTCGTCTCCAGCATGACTCAAAGCTGCCGCTGGATCAAACCAGTCGTGGTCGGAGCTGCTGTCTGACTGACCCAAACAACCGCTTCTGTTCACAAAAGTCTCACAGCAAAACTTTATTAACAACAACAGAAAGAACTGAGACATTTTACTGTTGCATTACAAACATCAGGTCTCTGAAAGCAGGGATGGACCAGACCCAAATTCTTCCTGTCAATACCATACCAGTAGTTTATGGTTCTTTTTAATCAATGCTGATACTTTTTGTTCCTTAAAAGAAAATCACGTGATTGTGCAGTTTTCAGGAATATCTTGCATACAAGGGCAACATTAGATATACAACTTTCACTGTAAATTTTACGGTGAAAAAAACAGCAACCACAGCCCGGTTTTTACCGTTAACTCACTGGCTGCCAATCACGTGTTTCCACGTTAGTTCAAATCCGATGTTAACTGCCAATCACGTGTTTCCACGTTAATTCAAATCCGAACGTTAACTGCCAATCACGTGTTTCCACGTTAGCTCATGATAATTTTTTCGGTAGTTTTCATCTAATCCAGCAGATGGCGGTGTCAGACAAGCTTAAAAAAACCTACCAGGAAGTGATGCGATTCTATGATGCTTCCTGTGTTGTTAGCGGTTGTTGGAGCTAACCGGCTGAAGTGTGCTGGATCCTGTCAAGTGTATCTATCTGCTGCTTGCAACCCAGAGGGCGTGTCATATAGTGGGCGTGTCCTACAGTGGGCGTGTTGCATAGTGGGCGTATCCTACAGTGGGCGTGTTGCATAGTGGGCGTGTCCTATGGTGGGCGTGTCCTATAGTGGGCGTGTTGCATAGTGGGCGTGTCCTATAGTGGGCGTGTCGCATAGTGGGTGGGTCTGGTTAGGTTTAGGGTCAGGGGTAGGGCTAGATTATAGCGTGCTCTCATTGGCCTGGTGGGCATGTCGTCGAGTAACGTCACTCTACGACACGCCCACTCTACGACACGCCCCTGTCTTGCGAGCCGCAGATAGACCCTTCTCGATCCTGTTGCAAGGGGGAGAGAACATGGCGACCGGTCGTAATGGAAGCAGTTTAGGAGGTGGATGAAGGAGGAAAGTTTGTGGGAAAAGTGATCGGTGACAGACAGACACAATCGATCGAAGACACGATGGAAATACAGCAGCGAAGTGCGGCAGCTGAAAGTGAAAGTAAGTCTACAGCACGCGGTTGTTTTCCACGGGGGAGGAGGGGGTGCACTGCGTGCGCACCAAAGCAACGGTGAAAGGAGAATGAGGGAGGGGGGAGGAGTAGAGGTACGTTTCTGCTCTATGTTTCTGCCAAATATTATGTTGTGAAACAAACTTGTTGTGACTTATTTATCTAGTAAATAATTATCTTGCCTCCAAAACTCTTTTCTCAGTGTTGTTTTTGTTGTTTTATAGAAGTAAACAGCTGATCAGATGATGAAGGTGTTACTAAAGTAAAAAAATATTGGCATCAAAGACACTTTTTCCACTTGAAGCGGACCTCAGCATTCAAAGCTGCTTTTTGGTCAGAAACAGGCATTTTTGCTGCAACAAACCCATGTTCTACTGCAGATTACTAAAGAATGGTAAAAGCTAGAAACAAATGTTTTTTTCTGATAAAAGAAGAGAATCTAAGCTTTCCTTTGGTACATTCAGTGTTTGTATTGGCATAGGACACAATATTCTGTGGATCTCCCAAAATCAGTGAAAATGCTGAAAAATCCTGGCAATATGGAGCTCTGCTCGGAAAAGGTCTGGCAGTCGATGAGTTAATTATCCTGATATTTTTTTACAGTGTAGGTTGTCTTGAGTTTTCCTTTTAGCGTTAGTAAAACTACATCCTGCTGTTGCATGACATCATTAAATCAACCTGTGTGTCCAGCAGTGTTCTTTATTTCGGTCCGACGTCTCCTCTCTCGGTCTTGGGTCATCACATCAACATCACCTCTCTGAAATATGGAAGCCCAGAGCGGTCATTTTCCCTACTTTCGTTTTTTTGCCATTTTCTCGAGATAACGAGTTAATTTTCTCACTTTCTCAGGATAAAAGAATCATTTTCTCATGATAACAAGATAATTACCTCGTAATCACGGGATAATATCATTATTAATTGATAATCATTATTAATTAGATAATTATTTCAGGTCGCCTTATTAATGGTTAATTGTTCGTCACCAGAAAAACAATGTTTGTTTTTTCTAGATAATGGGATAATCATAAAATGGCCGCTCTCAGCTTCCGTACTGAAACATACAATGTCCTCCATGAAATATGTCGTCTGGACGGGGACACGAGCTTCTAACAGATAACAAGCTGGATGATGATGATGATGATGATGATTTCTAAAATGATTTCCGATTTGGACGGGGGAGGGGGGTCAGCATCACTGAAATAAATCTGCCTGATGAGGTGTCATTCACGCCTCATCAGGTGCTCCTCCTCCTCTTTAGCTCCAGCTCCAGAGAGGAAGCACATATGAGGGAATCAGATTAACGGAGGAAGTCCTTCCAGCATCAATCTGCAGACTCAAATCTTTCACACAAATTTCTGTTTGTTTATTTGGACAATAAATCAAGAAAAACGGTGAAGCTGACTTTTTCTGTTGCAGGAAGTTCAGCTCCTTTAACGAGCAGCGCGGCAGTGGGCGGAGCTTAATGATGATGGATCAGTATTTTGCTGAAGTTTCTCTGTGCCGTTAGTTTCTCAATCTCAAGTTTTTCATGTAGCACATTTATAAATGACAGTAGTCACTTAAATGCTGAACAAGTTTAGATTAAAGCAAAATTAAAAACAATGAATAAAAGCAACAAAAATAAAGATCAAAATATTTCTTCAATCTGAAGTAAAGTGAATTACAATAGTCAAGCTGAGACGTCACCAACAACTGGATCATCTTTTAAAGTCATTTCTTGGTAGGTAACGCTTGACTTTCCTCAGAATCTTTAGGTAAAAAGAAACAGTCTGCACTGATCTGTTTATCGAGAATAACCCTCATAGCTCCCCCAAAAATTACGTTCAGCTTCTTAAGGTCACGGACTGGTCAATGTCATTTAATGGCCTGTAAATATTATCTAAAAATTAAAAGTTGCATTTTCTTTCATGGCTGTCATCACTGACTTCTGGCCGAACCATCAATACCAAAAAATCAATGAGTTTCAAAATTTTAACCCTTTAAGTTCCAGTTTTACACACAATGTTCCCACTGCCTAAAACTGAAAAGTGGGTTAAAATAAGTAAAAACTAGCCTGTAGGTGGCAGGTTATTATTAGGTATGCAGAGCAGACCTAAGCATAGATTATAGCAACCACAATTAAAAAAGCTCAATGAGAAGTTGTTTCAAGATAAAATGCAAAAAAATGTGGTAAAAATTCCAGTTTGAACTGGAATGGCAGCATTACAGAGAGGGAACTAAATTCCCTGCAACAGACTGAGCTAAATAATTAGCATGTGATCTGACTGATCACAATGATGGAAAACAAACAAACACCAAAATGACAAATGTGAGACTCTTTCACGCTCAAATAACCTCACATGAAAGAAGTTTTTTTTTTTTTTTTTACTTCATTTGATGTGTTCAGCATTTCTGAGTGTTTGAAGGACTCTGATTGGCTGAAATAACATTGAAGTCTCTGGTTTCATCACTAAGATAAAAAGCGGGGGGGGCTCCTTCTGAGTAAATGGTCTGATGTCATGGAAAACAGTTCAAACTACATCATTGAAGTGTAGAGCAAGTGTGTGAGGAGAAAAATGTTCTCCTAAACATTTATTCTGGAATAACATTTGATTCTAGAAAGGTCCTTTTCAATGCAAGTCAATGTGGCACGGATTGGCTCTAAGGAGGAAATGAGGAGGATTTTAGTTAGAGACCTTAGAGAAAGAGTTACACCCCCCATCTTCTAGAAGATCATGAGTCAGACCAGAATACACACCTGCACCAAGTTTTGGCACCTCCACTTCCGTCTCCGCGAAATTATGTTTTATTGTCTTTTCGGTTGCCACGATGAAGCTTTAAATGCCTCAGATCAGCCGGCTCATTTATATGCAGAAACATCCATGTGGTACTTTGCATTGACGGTTTATGGTAGAAAGTGGGCGTGTAGGGGGCGGAGCCAAATTCACCAGCGCAAACTTCCAGGAAGAGTGTGATTTATAAACGGGAAACTGCTTGAATCTGTGCGTACGCATAGTTTTATAAATCTGAATATTTTTTGGCGTACGTACACTTTTAGTAAAGATCCTACGCACAGTTTCTAAATGAGACCCCTGGTCATCAACAGTGACAAAGGCTGCTGAAAGGTCCAGGAGGACCAGAGCAGCTGGGCAGTTTGTGCCAAGATTAAAAAGAAGATCATTAAAAAATTTTAATAGTGCAGTTTCAGTACTATGAAGAGACTTAAAACTAGGACTGGGCGATAATGGCAAAAAAAAATAAATATTACAATATATTGAGCAGTTCACCTCGGTAACGATGAATAGAGGACAAACCTGCTATAAACCAGCCAAAACAGACAAAAACTTTCATTTTATTAAAACAGATATTCTGCCTTAACTGGAACTTCACGTGACTTCTTGTTTGCAGACAGATTAACAGGTTCCTCAATAAACACCTAGCAGATGTTTGGACATATGAGAAGTACTGTGAAACTGAAATACAAACATACAAATATATAAATTAATTAATGAATTATTAATTATTAATCTGATTAACTCAAATGAGTTAGATTTGTATTTACATATGAACAAATATTACTTTGTGTCCATGAAAACCAGCGCTGAGTCTCCCATTAAATGCACACACGACTATCAATTAGCATGAATGCTAACTTAACATTGAAAAACCCATAGACAGGCTAACGCAGTTAGCATCACTACCGTTGTCAAAACATTTAACACAAACAAGGTTCCTTCAAACGTTTATCACTTTACACTGACATCAAATAAACGTCACTGATCATTTACAGACATATGTTGTACAGAAAACGTAAAAGATGATGAAAAACACGAAGCTCCAGCGCAGGAATGTCACGTTACAAGAAACTACGGGATTTGGGAGAACAAAAACGTCCCGTGCAGCAATTCCACTGCCGGGAAAAATGACGTCAGTTATCACCGTAAATGTCGGTGTCGGTAAATTTTTGGTTTATCGCCCAGACCGACTTAAAACCAGACTGAAACTTGTCGAGGAGTTCATGTGAATCCAAACGAGCCTTCAACTGCAGCTGCACCGATTTCTCTCAAATTTGAGTTCGTTTGTTACGCCAAGCGGCCCGTTTGGGGCGGAGCAGCAATGGTGGATGTGGAGCCATCCACAGTGATGAAGACGAGGCCGTGCAGCAGGGATGAAGACGAGGCCGTGCAGCAGGGATGAAGACGAGGCCGTGCAGCAGTGATGAAGACGAGGCCGTGCAGCAGGGATGAAGATGAGGCCGTGCAGCAGCAGGGATGAAGACGAGGCCGTGCAGCAGGGATGAAGACGAGGCCGTGCAGCAGCAGTGATGAAGACGAGGCCGTGCAGCAGGGATGAAGACGAGGCCGTGCAGCAGGGATGAAGACGAGGCCGTGCAGCAGTGATGAAGACGAGGCCGTGCAGCAGTGATGAAGACGAGGCCGTGCAGCAGGGATGAAGATGAGGCCGTGCAGCAGTGATGAAGACGAGGCCGTGCAGCAGGGATGAAGACGAGGCCGTGCAGCAGTGATGAAGACGAGGCCGTGCAGCAGCAGTGATGAAGACGAGGCCGTGCAGCAGGGATGAAGACGAGGCCGTGCAGCAGCAGTGATGAAGACGAGGCCGTGCAGCAGTGATGAAGACGAGGCCGTGCAGCAGCAGTGATGAAGACGAGGCCGTGCAGCAGTGATGAAGACGAGGCCGTGCAGCAGGGATGAAGACGAGGCCGTGCAGCAGGGATGAAGACGAGGCCGTGCAGCAGGGATGAAGACGAGGCCGTGCAGCAGGGATGAAGACGAGGCCGTGCAGCAGCAGTGATGAAGATGAGGCCGTGCAGCAGTGATGAAGATGAGGCCGTGCAGCAGCAGTGATGAAGACGAGGCCGTGCAGCAGTGATGAAGACGAGGCCGTGCAGCAGCAGTGATGAAGACGAGGCCGTGCAGCAGTGATGAAGACGAGGCCGTGCAGCAGTGATGAAGACGAGGCCGTGCAGCAGCAGTGATGAAGACGAGGCCGTGCAGCAGCAGGGATGAAGACGAGGCCGTGCAGCAGCAGTGATGAAGATGAGGCCGTGCAGCAGCAGTGATGAAGATGAGGCCGTGCAGCAGTGATGAAGATGAGGCCGTGCAGCAGTGATGAAGACGAGGCCGTGCAGCAGCAGGGATGAAGACGAGGCCGTGCAGCAGCAGTGATGAAGACGAGGCCGTGCAGCAGTGATGAAGACGAGGCCGTGCAGCAGTGATGAAGACGAGGCCGTGCAGCAGCGAGTGATGAAGACGAGGCCGTGCAGCAGTGATGAAGACGAGGCCGTGCAGCAGTGATGAAGACGAGGCCGTGCAGCAGCAGTGATGAAGACGAGGCCGTGCAGCAGGGATGAAGACGAGGCCGTGCAGCAGGGATGAAGACGAGGCCGTGCAGCAGTGATGAAGACGAGGCCGTGCAGCAGGGATGAAGACGAGGCCGTGCAGCAGCAGTGATGAAGACGAGGCCGTGCAGCAGTGATGAAGACGAGGCCGTGCAGCAGTGATGAAGACGAGGCCGTGCAGCAGGGATGAAGACGAGGCCGTGCAGCAGCGGTGATGAAGACGAGGCCGTGCAGCAGTGATGAAGATGAGGCCGTGCAGCAGGTGATGAAGACGAGGCCGTGCAGCAGCAGTGATGAAGACGAGGCCGTGCAGCAGTGATGAAGACGAGGCCGTGCAGCAGCAGTGATGAAGACGAGGCCGTGCAGCAGTGATGAAGATGAGGCCGTGCAGCAGTGATGAAGACGAGGCCGTGCAGCAGCAGTGATGAAGATGAGGCCGTGCAGCAGTGATGAAGACGAGGCCGTGCAGCAGTGATGAAGACGAGGCCGTGCAGCAGCAGGGATGAAGACGAGGCCGTGCAGCAGTGATGAAGACGAGGCCGTGCAGCAGTGATGAAGACGAGGCCGTGCAGCAGTGATGAAGATGAGGCCGTGCAGCAGTGATGAAGACGAGGCCGTGCAGCAGGGATGAAGATGAGGCCGTGCAGCAGCAGGGATGAAGACGAGGCCGTGCAGCAGTGATGAAGACGAGGCCGTGCAGCAGTGATGAAGATGAGGCCGTGCAGCAGGGATGAAGACGAGGCCGTGCAGCAGGGATGAAGACGAGGCCGTGCAGCAGTGATGAAGACGAGGCCGTGCAGCAGTGATGAAGACGAGGCCGTGCAGCAGGGATGAAGACGAGGCCGTGCAGCAGGGATGAAGACGAGGCCGTGCAGCAGGGATGAAGACGAGGCCGTGCAGCAGTGATGAAGACGAGGCCGTGCAGCAGTGATGAAGACGAGGCCGTGCAGCAGTGATGAAGACGAGGCCGTGCAGCAGCAGTGATGAAGACGAGGCCGTGCAGCAGTGATGAAGACGAGGCCGTGCAGCAGGGATGAAGACGAGGCCGTGCAGCAGGGATGAAGACGAGGCCGTGCAGCAGTGATGAAGACGAGGCCGTGCAGCAGTGATGAAGACGAGGCCGTGCAGCAGTGATGAAGATGAGGCCGTGCAGCAGCAGTGATGAAGACGAGGCCGTGCAGCAGTGATGAAGACGAGGCCGTGCAGCAGCAGTGATGAAGACGAGGCCGTGCAGCAGTGATGAAGACGAGGCCGTGCAGCAGTGATGAAGACGAGGCCGATGCAGCAGCAGCAGTGATGAAGACGAGGCCGTGCAGCAGCAGGGATGAAGACGAGGCCGTGCAGCAGTGATGAAGATGAGGCCGTGCAGCAGCAGGGATGAAGATGAGGCCGTGCAGCAGTGATGAAGACGAGGCCGTGCAGCAGCAGTGATGAAGACGAGGCCGTGCAGCAGTGATGAAGACGAGGCCGTGCAGCAGTGATGAAGACGAGGCCGTGCAGCAGCAGTGATGAAGACGAGGCCGTGCAGCAGCAGTGATGAAGACGAGGCCGTGCAGCAGTGATGAAGATGAGGCCGTGCAGCAGCAGGGATGAAGACGAGGCCGTGCAGCAGCAGGGATGAAGACGAGGCCGTGCAGCAGTGATGAAGACGAGGCCGTGCAGCAGCAGGGATGAAGACGAGGCCGTGCAGCAGCGGTGATGAAGACGAGGCCGTGCAGCAGTGATGAAGATGAGGCCGTGCAGCAGCGGTGATGAAGATGAGGCCGTGCAGCAGCAGTGATGAAGACGAGGCCGTGCAGCAGTGATGAAGACGAGGCCGTGCAGCAGCAGTGATGAAGACGAGGCCGTGCAGCAGTGATGAAGACGAGGCCGTGCAGCAGTGATGAAGACGAGGCCGTGCAGCAGTGATGAAGACGAGGCCGTGCAGCAGTGATGAAGACGAGGCCGTGCAGCAGTGATGAAGATGAGGCCGTGCAGCAGCAGGGATGAAGACGAGGCCGTGCAGCAGCAGTGATGAAGACGAGGCCGTGCAGCAGTGATGAAGACGAGGCCGTGCAGCAGGGATGAAGACGAGGCCGTGCAGCAGTGATGAAGACGAGGCCGTGCAGCAGGGATGAAGATGAGGCCGTGCAGCAGCAGGGATGAAGACGAGGCCGTGCAGCAGCGGTGATGAAGACGAGGCCGTGCAGCAGTGATGAAGATGAGGCCGTGCAGCAGCGGTGATGAAGATGAGGCCGTGCAGCAGTGATGAAGACGAGGCCGTGCAGCAGTGATGAAGACGAGGCCGTGCAGCAGTGATGAAGACGAGGCCGTGCAGCAGCAGGGATGAAGACGAGGCCGTGCAGCAGTGATGAAGACGAGGCCGTGCAGCAGTGATGAAGACGAGGCCGTGCAGCAGCAGGGATGAAGATGAGGCCGTGCAGCAGTGATGAAGACGAGGCCGTGCAGCAGCAGTGATGAAGACGAGGCCGTGCAGCAGTGATGAAGATGAGGCCGTGCAGCAGCAGGGATGAAGACGAGGCCGTGCAGCAGTGATGAAGATGAGGCCGTGCAGCAGCAGGGATGAAGACGAGGCCGTGCAGCAGTGATGAAGATGAGGCCGTGCAGCAGTGATGAAGATGAGGCCGTGCAGCAGCAGGGATGAAGACGAGGCCGTGCAGCAGTGATGAAGACGAGGCCGTGCAGCAGTGATGAAGATGAGGCCGTGCAGCAGTGATGAAGACGAGGCCGTGCAGCAGCAGGGATGAAGACGAGGCCGTGCAGCAGTGATGAAGATGAGGCCGTGCAGCAGCAGGGATGAAGACGAGGCCGTGCAGCAGTGATGAAGACGAGGCCGTGCAGCAGTGATGAAGACGAGGCCGTGCAGCAGGGATGAAGACGAGGCCGTGCAGCAGCAGGGATGAAGACGAGGCCGTGCAGCAGTGATGAAGACGAGGCCGTGCAGCAGCAGTGATGAAGACGAGGCCGTGCAGCAGTGATGAAGACGAGGCCGTGCAGCAGGGATGAAGACGAGGCCGTGCAGCAGCAGTGATGAAGACGAGGCCGTGCAGCAGGGATGAAGACGAGGCCGTGCAGCAGTGATGAAGACGAGGCCGTGCAGCAGCAGTGATGAAGACGAGGCCGTGCAGCAGCAGTGATGAAGACGAGGCCGTGCAGCAGTGATGAAGACGAGGCCGTGCAGCAGTGATGAAGACGAGGCCGTGCAGCAGCAGTGATGAAGACGAGGCCGTGCAGCAGTGATGAAGATGAGGCCGTGCAGCAGCAGGGATGAAGACGAGGCCGTGCAGCAGCAGTGATGAAGACGAGGCCGTGCAGCAGTGATGAAGATGAGGCCGTGCAGCAGTGATGAAGACGAGGCCGTGCAGCAGTGATGAAGACGAGGCCGTGCAGCAGTGATGAAGACGAGGCCGTGCAGCAGTGATGAAGACGAGGCCGTGCAGCAGCAGTGATGAAGACGAGGCCGTGCAGCAGCAGTGATGAAGACGAGGCCGTGCAGCAGTGATGAAGACGAGGCCGTGCAGCAGGGATGAAGACGAGGCCGTGCAGCAGCAGTGATGAAGACGAGGCCGTGCAGCAGCAGTGATGAAGACGAGGCCGTGCAGCAGTGATGAAGACGAGGCCGTGCAGCAGTGATGAAGACGAGGCCGTGCAGCAGCAGTGATGAAGACGAGGCCGTGCAGCAGCAGTGATGAAGACGAGGCCGTGCAGCAGGGATGAAGATGAGGCCGTGCAGCAGGGATGAAGACGAGGCCGTGCAGCAGTGATGAAGACGAGGCCGTGCAGCAGCAGTGATGAAGACGAGGCCGTGCAGCAGCAGTGATGAAGACGAGGCCGTGCAGCAGGGATGAAGATGAGGCCGTGCAGCAGGGATGAAGACGAGGCCGTGCAGCAGGGATGAAGACGAGGCCGTGCAGCAGCAGTGATGAAGACGAGGCCGTGCAGCAGGTAGTTAAAGTGTTTCTTCTCCTTCATTAATCAGACTCTGAGTGCAGCTGGGCTGTAAATCCTGTGATGCATGGCCTCGCTGCAAACTCATATAAGCAGATAATCATCAGCTGATAACTCGGCTGTCTTCATCCGTCCTGCGCCGGCTCCCTGCACACTTCATAAATAATCATTACAACCACAATAAAAACAATATTTACTCTTTTATAGAGGAGGCCGACGACAGGATCACACCTGCAGGGAGACTGATGGGGGGGAGGAGGAACGACTCATGTTTCAGCCAATCAGCAGCCTGGAGGAAGCTGATTAATGACCATTCCTGATGATTCCCTGCTAGAGACGCACCGATCCAGTTTTTCCAATCCGCTGTGCGTCGTGGTGTTCGAGACTCCGCTTCGTGCATTAAAACTGTCTAATGCACAGATCCCAGTTGTTTAATCTGCTTATACCATCGTAGTAAACATTTAATATCAAATGTTTATTCACTTTATTAATCATCATCACTAACAGTAGCAGCAGCATCATGACATCTGATAGGCTACCACCATCATGTGATACAGAAGCTAGAATCTGATAGGCTACCACCATCATGTGACACAGAAGCTAGAATGTGATAGGCTACCACCATCATGTGATACAGAAGCTAGAATCTGATAGGCTACCACCATCATGTGACACAGAAGCTAGAATCTGATAGGCTACCACCATCATGTGACACAGAAGCTAGAATCTGATAGGCTACCACCATCATGTGACACAGAAGCTAGAATCTGATAGGCTACCACCATCATGTGACACAGAAGCTAGAATCTGATAGGCTACCACCATCATGTGACACAGAAGCTAGAATCTGATAGGCTACCACCATCATGTGATACAGAAGCTAGAATCTGATAGGCTACCACCATCATGTGACACAGAAACTAGAATCTGATAGGCTACCACCATCATGTGACACAGAAGCTAGAATCTTATAGGCTACCACCATCATGTGATGCAGAAGCTAGAATCTGATAGGCTACCACCATCATGTGATACAGAAGCTAGAATCTGATAGGCTACCACCATCATGTGACACAGAAACTAGAATCTGATAGGCTACCACCATCATGTGACACAGAAGCTAGAATCTGATAGGCTACCACCATCATGTGATACAGAAGCTAGAATCTGATAGGCTACCACCATCATGTGATACAGAAGCTAGAATCTGATAGGCTACCACCATCATGTGACACAGAAGCTAGAATCTGATAGGCTACCACCATCATGTGATATAGAAGCTAGAATCTGATAGGCTACCACCATCATGTGATACAGAAGCTAGAATCTGATAGGCTACCACCATCATGTGATACAGAAGCTAGAATCTGATAGGCTACCACCATCATGTAATACAGAAGCTAGAATCTGATAGGCTACCACCATCATGTGATATAGAAGCTAGAATCTGATAGGCTACCACCATCATGTGATACAGAAGCTAGATTCTGATAGGCTACCACCATCATGTGACACAGAAACTAGAATCTGATAGGCTACCACCATCATGTGATACAGAAGCTAGAATCTGATAGGCTACCACCATCATGTGATACAGAAGCTAGAATCTGATAGGCTACCACCATCATGTGACACAGAAACTAGAATCTGATAGGCTACCACCATCATGTGACACAGAAGCTAGAATCTTATAGGCTACCACCATCATGTGATGCAGAAGCTAGAATCTGATAGGCTACCACCATCATGTGATACAGAAGCTAGAATCTGATAGGCTACCACCATCATGTGATACAGAAGCTAGAATCTGATAGGCTACCACCATCATGTGATATAGAAGCTAGAATCTGATAGGCTACCACCATCATGTGATACAGAAGCTAGAATCTGATAGGCTACCACCATCATGTGATACAGAAGCTAGAATCTGATAGGCTACCACCATCATGTAATACAGAAGCTAGAATCTGATAGGCTACCACCATCATGTGATATAGAAGCTAGAATCTGATAGGCTACCACCATCATGTGACACAGAAGCTAGAATCTGATAGGCTACCACCATCATGTGATATAGAAGCTAGAATCTGATAGGCTACCACCATCATGTGATACAGAAGCTAGAATCTGATAGGCTACCACCATCATGTGATACAGAAGCTAGAATCTGATAGGCTACTACCATCATGTGATATAGAAGCTAGAATCTGATAGGCTACCACCATCATGTGATACAGAAGCTAGAATCTGATAGGCTACCACCATCATGTGATACAGAGACTAGAATCTGATAGGCTACCACCATCATGTGATACAGAAGCTAGAATCTGATAGGCTACCACCATCATGTGATACAGAAGCTTGAATCTGATTTCTTATAGATATTCAAAAATGCGATATTGATCTATTTTACCATCAAAATCTTGCAAGATTTCATTAAAAACCGCGAGATTTCTTGACTGGACGATAAAATATCGCGAGATTTCATTAGTAAAAATAGATCAATACCACATTTCTAAACATCAATATAATATCAGCATACAAAAACATCGGGATTTTTCAGTGTATTGATATTTTTTCCCAGCCCTACTAGATGAACTGGGCTGGTATCGTCTGAATTTCACTGAAAATAATGTTTTCTTTTAGGAGGAGATACATTTCCATGTTCTACTGTGTTCCAGGTGAATATACTATGACACAGTAAGGACGCATTCACAAAGCTTTTCTGACTGGAATCAGAGTCCGTTTGCTCGGAAAGTCCGCTTTGTTAGGGGAGGTGTGAATGCGCAAACGAACTCTGATCCGGAACAAACAACCGGACTCGGTCCGCCTGCAAACGCAGGTCTCGGTCCGATTCAAGTGAACCAAAAACAGGAAGTGGACTACAGATTGCATTGCATTGTGGGTCAAACGTTGGACAATGTGGGTAAACACTATGACAGCAAACACACGTGTGGGACTGCGGTACTTATAAAGATGGCTCGTGGGCCGACGCGGAGTTACAAGGAAGTAAAAGCTTTAATCGATATTTGATCTGATGACATCATATCCAGCTCCTCGTACAGAAATAACGTGGCTTTGTGGAGGAAACAGAAGTTGTGAGAACCTTCTTGTTCGCGCGTTTTCTCCTCGTCTACGTGAATCTGAAAGCAGCGCCACCTGAGATTCTCATTCTTGGCTTGTTTGGCAATAATGCAACATGAACGCGATCTCGGTCCGGAAGACCACCCCCCCCACCCCCAACCGGACCGAGTCCCCAAACGGACCGAGACTCGCGGACTATGCTTTCTGAATGCGCCCTAATACATATCTTGATTCTGACTCTTCTGCAGGACTCTCACATGTCTCAGCTTTCTGTAGAGACCAGGATTATATGCAGCCTTGTAGTTGTGGAGATCTACTTCATTTATTTTGAGTGTCACTTCAGATGGGAAGCAGAAAACGGCCTCTTCATGAAGCGCTAAGAGTCACATCTGAACTTTTGCTGCTGACTTTACGCTGACATACTGGAGGAAATCTACGAGTGCTTATACACCAACTGATGTGAAGAACCAGCGATGATGGAAGGACCCCCCCTTGTTGACAGACCCGGAGCTGTTTCAACTTGCTGATTCGGCTGATAATTATGAACGTTGGCTCATCTGACGGTGCGTCAAACACCTCAGAGACCAAACAGATGTTTCTGGCAGCTGATTGTTGTATCAGGACCGTGAAGGCCAGACCACACCAGACCCGTCAGACTCTAAACAGATTGTTCATTATTTTCTGCTCTACATCTTTCTTTCCAGCATCACTGCGTCTAGACAGGAAGAAAAGCTGGGAACACGCACACACACCGGCCACTTTATTAGGTACACCTGTCCAACTGCTCATTCACACAAATTTCTAATCAGCCAATCACATGGCAGCATTTAGGCATATAGACATGGTGAAGACAATCTGCTGCAGTTCAAACCAGCATCAGAATGAGGAAGAACGGTGATTTGGGTTAGTGGAGGTTGTGGAGTACTGCTGATCTACTGGGATTTTCCTGCACAACCATCTCTAGGGTTTACAGAGAATGGTCCCAGAAAGAGGAAATATCCAGTGAGCAGCAGTTCTGTGGGTGCAAATGTTGATGCCAGAGGTCAGAGGAGAATGGCCAGACTGGTTCCAGCTGATAGAAAGGCAACAGGAACTCAAATAAGCACTTGTTCCAACCGAAGTCTGCAGAAGAGCATCTCTGAATGCACAACACATCCAACCTGGAAGCAGATGGGCTACAGCAGCAGAAGACCACACCGGGTGCCGCTCCTGTCAGCTAAGAACAGGAAACTGAGGCTACAATTCACACAGACTCACCAACATCGGACAATAGAAGATGAAGAAATGTTGCCGTGTCTGATGAGTCTCCATTTCTGCTCCCAGATTCAGATGTAGGCTCAGAATTTGGTGTCAGCAACATGAAAGCATGGATCCATCCTGCCTCGTATCAGCGGTTCAGCTTGGTGGTGGTGGTGTGATGGTGTGGGTTTTCTTAGTACCAACATGGCGGTTTAACCACCACAGCCTACCTGAGTATTGTTGCTGACCATGTCAATCCCTTTATGACCACAGTGTAGCATCCTCTGATGCTGCTTCCAGCAGGATAACGCGCCATGTCATAAAGATGACATCATCCAGCAGGAGAACGCGCCATGTCATAAAGATGACATCATCCAGCAGGAGAACGCGCCATGTCATAAAGATGACATCATCCAGCAGGAGAACGCGCCATGTCATAAAGATGACATCATCCAGCAGGATGACGCGCCATGTCATAAAGATGACATCATCCAGCAGGAGAACGCTCCATGTCATAAAGATGACATCATCCAGCAGGAGAACGCGCCATGTCATAAAGATGACATCATCCAGCAGGAGAACGCGCCATGTCATAAAGATGACATCATCCAGCAGGAGAACGCGACATGTCATAAAGATGACATCATCCAGCAGGAGAACGCTCCATGTCATAAAGATGACATCATCCAGCAGGAGAACGCGCCATGTCATAAAGATGACATCATCCAGCAGGAGAACGCGCCATGTCATAAAGATGACATCATCCAGCAGGATGACGCGCCATGTCATAAAGATGACATCATCCAGCAGGAGAACACTCCATGTCATAAAGATGACATCATCCAGCAGGAGAACCCGCCATGTCAGAAAGATGACATCATCCAGCAGGAGAACGCTCCATGTCATAAAGATGACATCATCCAGCAGGAGAACGCGCCATGTCATAAAGATGACATCATCCAGCAGGAGAACGCGCCATGTCATAAAGAGGACATCATCCAGCAGGAGAACGCGCCATGTCATAAAGATGACATCATCCAGCAGGAGAACGCGCCATGTCATAAAGAAGACATCATCCAGCAGGAGAACGCGACATGTCATAAAGATGACATCATCCAGCAGGAGAACACACCATGTCATAAAGATGACATCATCCAGCAGGAGAACGCTCCATGTCATAAAGATGACATCATCCAGCAGGAGAACGCGCCATGTCATAAAGATGACATCATCCAGCAGGAGAACGCGCCATGTCATAAAGATGACATCATCCAGCAGGAGAACGCGCCATGTCATAAAGATGACATCATCCAGCAGGAGAACGCTCCATGTCATAAAGATGACATCATCCAGCAGGAGAACGCTCCATGTCATAAAGATGACATCATCCAGCAGGAGAACGCGCCATGTCATAAAGATGACATCATCCAGCAGGAGAACGCGCCATGTCATAAAGATGACATCATCCAGCAGGAGAACATGCCATGTCATAAAGATGACATCATCCAGCAGGAGAACGCTCCATGTCATAAAGATGACATCATCCAGCAGGAGAACGCGCCATGTCATAAAGATGACATCATCCAGCAGGAGAACACGCCATGTCATAAAGATGACATCATCCAGCAGGAGAACGCGCCATGTCATAAAGATGACATCATCCAGCAGGAGAACGCGCCATGTCATAAAGATGACATCATCCAGCAGGAGAACACTCCATGTCATAAAGATGACATCATCCAGCAGGAGAACGCGCCATGTCATAAAGATGACATCATCCAGCAGGAGAACGCACCATGTCATAAAGATGACATCATCCAGCAGGAGAACACGCCATGTCATAAAGATGACATCATCCAGCAGGAGAACACTCCATGTCATAAAGATGACATCATCCAGCAGGAGAACGCGCCATGTCATAAAGATGACATCATCCAGCAGGAGAACGCTCCATGTCATAAAGATGACATCATCCAGCAGGAGAACACTCCATGTCATAAAGATGACATCATCCAGCAGGAGAACACTCCATGTCATAAAGATGACATCATCCAGCAGGAGAACACTCCATGTCATAAAGATGACATCATCCAGCAGGAGAACGCGCAATGTCACAAAGATGACATCATCCAGCAGGAGAACGCTCCATGTCATAAAGATGACATCATCCAGCAGGAGAACACTCCATGTCATAAAGATGACATCATCCAGCAGGAGAACACTCCATGTCATAAAGATGACATCATCCAGCAGGATAACGCGTCATGTCATAAAGATGACATCATCCAGCAGGAGAACACTCCATGTCATAAAGATGACATCATCCAGCAGGAGAACGCGCCATGTCATAAAGATGACATCATCCAGCAGGAGAACGCGCCATGTCATAAAGATGACATCATCCAGCAGGAGAATGCGCCATGTCATAAAGATGACATCATCCAGCAGGAGAACACTCCATGTCATAAAGATGACATCATCCAGCAGGATAACGCGTCATGTCATAAAGATGACATCATCCAGCAAGAGAACGCTCCATGTCATAAAGATGACATCATCCAGCAGGAGAACGCGCCATGTCATAAAGATGACATCATCCAGCAGGATAACGCGCCATGTCATAAAGATGACATCATCCAGCAGGATAACGCGCCATGTCATAAAGATGACATCATCCAGCAGGAGAACGCGCCATGTCATAAAGATGACATCATCCAGCAGGAGAACGCGCCATGTCACAAAGATGACATCATCCAGCAGGAGAACGCGCCATGTCATAAAGATGACATCATCCAGCAGGAGAACGCGCCATGTCACAAAGATGACATCATCCAGCAGGAGAACGCTCCATGTCATAAAGATGACATCATCCAGCAGGAGAACGCGCCATGTCATAAAGATGACATCATCCAGCAGGAGAACATGCCATGTCATAAAGATGACATCATCCAGCAAGAGAACGCTCCATGTCATAAAGATGACATCATCCAGCAGGAGAACGCGCCATGTCATAAAGATGACATCATCCAGCAGGATAACGCGCCATGTCATAAAGATGACATCATCCAGCAGGAGAACGCGCCATGTCATAAAGATGACATCATCCAGCAGGATAACGCGCCACGTCATAAAGCAGGAATCATCTCTGACTGGTTTTTTGAACATGATGATGAGTTTATTGAACTCAAATGTTCTCCACAGTCACCAGATCTCAGTCCAACAGAGCAGCTTTGGGATGTGGTAGAACGGGAGGTTCTCATCATGGATGTGGTAGAACGGGAGGTTATCATCATGGATGAGGTGGAACGGGAGGTTCTCATCATGGATGTGGTGGAACGGGAGGTTATCATCATGGATGAGGTGGAACGGGAGCTTCTCATCATGGATGAGGTGGAACGGGAGGTTATCATCATGGATGAGGTGGAACGGGAGGTTATCATCATGGATGAGGTGGAACGGGAGCTTCTCATCATGGATGTGGTGGAACGGGAGGTTCTCATCATGGATGCGGTGGAATAGGAGGTTCTCATCATGGATGCGGTGGAACGGGAGCTTCTCATCATGGATGTGGTGGAACGGGAGGTTCTCATCATGGATGCGGTGGAATAGGAGGTTCTCATCATGGATGTGGTGGAACCGGAGGTTCTCATCATGGATGTGGTGGAACGGGAGGTTCTCATCACGGATGAGGTGGAACGGGAGCTTCTCATCACGGATGTGGTGGAACGGGAGGTTCTCATCATGGATGTGGTGGAACGGGAGGTTCTCATCATGGATGTGGTGGAACGGGAGGTTCTCATCATGGATGTGGTGGAACGGGAGGTTCTCATCATGGATGCGGTGGAACGGGAGGTTCTCATCATGGATGTGGTGGAACGGGAGCTTCTCATCATGGATGTGGTGGAACAGGAGCTTCTCATCATGGATGTGGTGGAACGGGAGCTTCTCATCATGGATGTGGTGGAACGGGAGATTCTCATCACGGATGTGGTGGAACAGGAGGTTCTCATCATGGATGTGGTGGAACGGGAGGTTCTCATCATGGATGCGGTGGAACGGGAGGTTCTCATCATGGATGTGGTGGAACGGGAGCTTCTCATCATGGATGTGGTGGAACAGGAGGTTCTCATCATGGATGTGGTGGAACGGGACGTTCTCATCAGGGATGTGGTGGAACTGCATGATGATGTCATGTCAATATGGAGCAAAATCTCTGAAGAATGTTTCCAGTATCTTGTTGAATCTCTGCCACCAAGTATTAATGCAGTTCTGAAGGTGAAAGGGTCCAACCCGGTACTAGCAAGGTGTACCTAATAAAGTGGCGGTGAGGGTACATGGATATCTATTTTTACAGCAGAACACCTGCAGGTGTTACATCAGGACAGAGGAAGAAGTTGACTGACCAAAGGATTCATATGTAAGCGACATTTAAATGTTACAAAAGCCAAATTTTTAAAAAACTGTAAAAATAAAAAGCTTATACTGTGTTTTTATCACAGATTTGATTTAATTTTTATAGTTTGTCACAATTTCACATATTTCTGGCCCCTCAGCTGCTGAAAGGTTAATGTTTTTTTGTTTTGTACCACAGGTGAACTGCTACTCGTCCACTGTCCTCTGCCGTCTGCTGCTTTCTTACCTGAGGTGTCTCCAAACACTGAAGCAGATCAATAAATATGAGCAATGCTCATTCTTAGTAATTTAGAAATTTATTAACTTTGTCAGTTTGTTCAGTTACTCAGAAATTCAGTATCTACTTCTCCTAATGGTCCATTATCTCCTCTCTTCTTTCATCAAGCAAAAAAAATGTTTGATACCTGAAGTCCTGCATGTTTGATGTTTTGTGAGAATTAATAGTTAAATACGAAATTTTAGGAGCACATACAGCTGTGTTAAAAAGTGTTTCCTCCTTCCTGATTTCTTATTTTTTTGCATGTTTGTCACACCTAAATGTTTCAGGTGTGACAGGTGTGTTCACAAAAGACCCCAGAACAACATCCAAGAACTGCAGGCCTCACTTGCCTCAATGAAGGTCAGTGTTCATGACTCCCCCATCAGAAAGAGACTGGGGGGCAAAAATGGCTGCATGGCAGAGTTCCAAGACCAAAACCACTGCTGAGCAAAAAGAACATAAAGGCTCGTCTCAGTTTAACCAGAAAGCATCTTGATGATCCCCAAGACTTTTGGGAAAATACTCTGTGGACTGACGAGACAAAAGTGGAACTTTCTGGAAGGTGGAGGTCCCATTACATCTGGCGTAAAAGTAACACGGCATTTCAGAAAAGGAACATCATAGCAACAGTAAAACATGGTGGTGGTAGTGTGATGGTCTGGGGCTGTTTTGCTGCTTCAGGACCTGGAAGACTTGCTGTGGTAAATGGAACCATGAATTCTGCTTCTACCAAAAAATCCTGAAGGAGAACGTCCGGCCATCTGTTGGTGACCTCAAGCTGAAGCGCACTTGGGTTCTGCAGCAGAACAATGATCCAGAACACACCAGCAAGTCCACCTCTGAATGGCTTAAGAACAACAACATGAAGACTTTGGAGTGGCCTAGTCAAAGCCCCCACCTGAATCCCATTGAGATGCTGTGGCATGACCTTAAAAAGGCGGTTCATGCTGGAAAAGCCTCCAATGTGGCTGAATTACAACAATTCTGCAAAGATGAGTGGAACAAAATTCCTCCACAGCGCTGTAGAAGACTCACTGCCAGTTATCACAAACGCTTGATGCAGTTGTTGCTGCTAAGGTGGAACAACCAGTTATTAGGTTTAGGGGAAGATCACTTTTTCACACAGGGACATGGAGGGTTGGATTTTCCCCCCTTACTAATAAAAACCTCCATTTAAAAACTGCATTGTGTGTTTACTTCTGTTATCTTTGTCTGATATTTGAACTTGTTTGATCTGAAACATTTAAATGTGACAAACATGCAAAAAAAGTAAGAAATCAGGAAGGAGGAAACACTTTTTCACAGCTGTAAACGTCTCTGTTGCATCCATTTGGGTTTAGTTATTTCCTGGTTTCACATGTAAACAGAACGCGGCGCTGATTCTGGTCTAGAACCTCTGAGTGGTTCCAGTCAAACATTTCTGCTGAAGTTGAAGTTCTTTCATCCGCTCACGGTGCAGACGAGGACGCGTCACATCTCACTCTTCTGTCTGAGTTATTGACCCCACCCTGGGATAAAAAGCACGGCTGTGATCCTGCAGGACCTTTAAGCTGCAGAACAAAGAGAATGGGTGAGCAGATGCTGGAGTCTGACTGTGGGAGAAAATCCTCCGGAGTTCACATCCTCAGAAAACAGAGGAGGAGAATCTGAATATTCATCTTTCAAGTGTCGTCTGAGTCTCAGCAGGAGGAGGAACAGAAGAAGAAGAAGAAGCTTAGTCGGCCTCATTAGAGTGCAGAAGAAGAGTCATCAGAGGAGCAATGAGATTCAGGGTCGACAGCTGCCTGCTGGGCCGACCGTCAGCCAATCAGAGGAGAGGGCAGGCGATGACATCACTGCTGTGGAAATGAAAACTCCAGAAAAAAAAACTAATAAAACGTCTTCTTCAAACCCACTTCATCAGAGTCCAACCAGAACCCACCAGAACCAGAACCAGGACCAGGAAAGGACTCTCCACCAGAACCAGGACCAGGACCAGGAAAGAACTCTCCACCAGAACCAGAACCAGGACCTGAACCAGGACCAGGACCAGGAAAGAACTCTCCACCAGAACCAGGACCAGGACCAGGAAAGGACTCTCGACCAGAACCAGGACCAGGACCAGGAAAGAACTCTCCACCAGAACCAGGACCAGGACCAAGAGAGAAAACTCCAACAGAATCAGGACCAGGAGAGAAACTCCACCAGAACCAGGACCAGGACCAGGACCAGGAGGAAAAACTCCATCAGAACCAGGACCAGGACCTGAACCAGGACCAGGAGAGAAAACTCCATCAGAACCAGTACCAGGACCAGAACCTGGACCAGGACCAGGAGAGAAAACTCCACCAGAACCAGAACCAGGAGAAAAAACTCCACCAGAACCAGGACCAGGAGGAAAAACTCCATCAGAACCAGGACCAGGACCAGGAGGAAAAACTCCACCAGAACCAGAACCTGGACCAGGACCAGGAGGAAAAACTCCATCAGAACCAGGACCAGGACCAGGAGGAAAAACTCCACCAGAACCAGAACCAGAACCTGGACCAGGACCAGGAGGAAAAACTCCACCAGAACCAGAACCAGGACCGGGAGGAAAAACTCAACCAGAACCAGGACCAGGACGAAAAACTCCAACAGAACCAGAACCAGGACCAGAATCTGGACCAGAACCAGGACCAGGACCAGGAAAGAACTGTCCAACAGAATCAGGACCAGGAGGAAAAACTTCATCAGAACCAGGACCAGGACCTGGACCAGAACCAGGACCAGGACCAGGAGAGAAAACTCCACCAGAACCAGGACCAGGACCAGGACGAAAAACTCCAACAGAACCAGGACCAGGACCAGAACCTGGACCAGGACCAGGATCAGGAGAGAAAACGCCACCAGAACCAGGACCAGGAGAGAAAACTCCACCAGAACCAGGACCAGGACCAGCAAAGAACTCTCCACCAGGACCAGGACCAGGACGAAAAACTCCAACAGAACCAGAACCAGGACCAGGAGAGAAAACTCCACCAGAACCAGGACCAGGACCAGCAGAAGAACTCTCCACCAGGACCAGGACCAGGAGGAAAAACTCCATCAGAACCAGGACCAGGAGGAAAAACTCCATCAGAACCAGAACCAGGACCTGAACCAGGACCAGGAGGAAAACCTCCATCAGAACCAGGACCAGGACCAGGAGGAAAAACTCCACCAGAACCAGAACCAGGACTGGGAGGAAAACTCCACCAGAACCAGGAACAGGAGGAAAAACTCCACCAGAACCAGGACCAGGAGGAAAACTCCATCAGAACCAGGACCAGAACCAGGACCAGGAGAGAAAACTCCACCAGAACCAGGAGAGAAACTCCACCAGAACCAGGACCAGGACGAAAAACTTTACCAGAACCAGGACCAGGAGAGAAAACTCCACCAGAACCAGGAACAGGAGGAGAGAAAACTCCACCAGAACCAGAACCAGAACCAGGGGAAAACCAAGGACATCAGGACCAGGACCAGGAAAGAACTCTTCACCAGAACCAGAACCAGTTGACTTCATTTTGATTGGCTGCATCCTTTTTTGGGAAATCTGAGTCCACGAGCTGTTGCTAGCTGAGATTTTTTGCTAGGCTATCTGTTAGCATCATGGGCAGGCCGTCCGAACTACAGATGAAAAATGGCCTTCTGGGTAATTCTGTCTTTTTTAAATCAGGTTTGTTCGTGTGTTTTTATGAAATTTTATTGTCTCCTTTTAAATAAACCAAACTGAACCTCCGACAGTGAACGATGTTTATCAGACGAGACATCTAGAAAATAGATGAACTTGCGGGTCACGACAACGTTGTGGTTGCCTCCTTCAGTGTTGCTGCAGACGTCTTTTTGTTTTTTTTTAATGCCGGGGGGGGGGGGGGGCTGTCTGTAAACTGTTTTTGAACGAAGACTCAAAGCTGACCGTCATGAACGGGGACTTTGATATTCACTTGACATTCACCTGATCAATTCATTCCTTTTCTTTTTTTCCATCCATTTTCCTTCATTCCCTCTTTTTTCCTTCACCAATTCTTCCAGTGTTTAACGTGGATCTCTAAACTTTTATTGTATTTTTATTTCTTCATCTTTCATCTTTCCTTTATTCATCGTCTCTGTTTTACTTGCTTTCCTCCACTTTTTCCTCCGTTCTTTCCTTCTTTTGTTACTATTTGGTCATTTTGTTTTCTGAAGTGATCAGACAAACACAGAAGATCAGAGATGCCTGTTTTCTCTGATTGGTTGGACAGTTGCTCGTCTCTGGTGTTGTGTCGGCCGGTCCTGAATGTGTGTGTGTGTGTGCATGTGTGTGTGTGTGTGTGTGTGTGTGTGTGTGTGTGTGTGTGTGTGTGTGCATGCATGTGTTCATGTGTGTGCGTGTGTGTGTGTGTGTGTGCATGCGTATTTGCGTGCATGTGTGTGTGTGTGTGTGTGTGTGTGCGTGTGTGTGCATGCGTATTTGCGTGCATGTGTGTGTGTGTGTGTGCATGTGTGTGTGTGTGTTTGCGTGCATGTGTGTGTGTGTGCATGTGTGTGTGTGTGTGTGTGTGTGTGTGTGCGTGTAGGTGTGTGTGCATGCGTATTTGCGTGCATGTGTGTGTGTGTGTGCGTGCATGTGCATGTGTGTGTGCATGTGTGTGTGTGCGTGTGCGTGTAGGTGTGTGTGCATGCGTATTTGCGTGCATGTGTGTGTGCGTGTGCATGTGTGTGTGCGTTCTTGTGTTTGCAGAGCGACGGCTGATTTCTTTCTCATGTAAATCTGAAGCTGCAGCGTCACGCTGCTTTATCACCTCCTTTCTGATAAATCTCCTCCATTTGCAGCCGTCGGCTTCATAATCAGGTTAAAGAGCTCCGGGGCCTCGGGGGCCCCTGAAGTCCGACCACGCTGCAGCAGGATCAAAAACCCAGATTATAATTTCACGGCTGGAAACAGGACGATATTTCTGAGTCGTATTCTGTTTTCACATCTTCTGTCTGTTCTTTTCTTCTTATAATTAAGTAGTTTTAATAGAAAGAAATTATGAGGATCAGATCCTCCTTCCGGCTCAGTTTAAGTAAAATGAAAATAACAAAATATAAAAATTATTATATAATAATAATAATAATAATAATAAGGGTTAGGTTGTCTCTGGTGGCTGTTTTTTTTAAAATCCTTTTATTGCATTTACTTTTGTTTTATTTGGACTTTTTCAAAAACACTTTGACCTCTTATACTATTCATTTATTGTATTTCTTATCTCCATTTTAGATTTCTTCTTTTCATTCGAACACACACCAAACGTGATTTAGGCGTTAGGCGCGTTGGGCGCGGTGCGTAGAGACGTGTTTCGAGCATCGTGTATTGAGATTTTGAGCGTAAGGCTCGTCCAGAGCGGCAGATGCCGGAGTGGGAAAATCTGAACTTTGGCGTCTTGATGCGGGGCGTCAACCAATCAGAGCGACTCGATGTCATGATGCAGACGCACATTTTCTGACAGGGAAACATCCAGAGGAACCTCCTCTCTCTCTCTGAAGACAGAGGACGATAAACTGTGGAATGAAGTGTCTGACAGAGCGCCCATGAGAGTTCACCACACTATAAAGACTGTTGAGTTCAGCACCTACTGTACTCTGCCGATAATACAAGCGTAGAAGAAGAAATTCACTGTTTACATTGTTCTGCGAGCGACAGAGCTGCAGACAAACACAGGAGGGTCCATAAGGGGTAGCATGGATGCTAGCAGCTTTAACCCGGCGTGGCATGGATGCTAGCAGCTTTAACCCGGCGTGGCATGGATGCTAGCAGCTTTAACCCAGCGTGGCATGGATGCTAGCAGCTTTAACCCGCCGTGGCATGGATGCTAGCAGCTTTAACCCGCCGTGGCATGGATGCTAGCAGCTTTAACCCGCCGTGGCATGGATGCTAGCAGCTTTAACCCGGCATGGCATGGATGCTAGCAGCTTTAACCCGGCGTGGCATGGATGCTAGCAGCTTTAACCCGGCGTGGCACGGATGCTAGCAGCTTTAACCCGGCGTGGCATGGATGCTAGCAGCTTTAACCCAGCGTGGCATGGATGCTAGCAGCTTTAACCCGGCGTGGCATGGATGCTAGCAGCTTTAACCCGCCGTGGCATGGATGCTAGCAGCTTTAACCCGCCGTGGCATGGATGCTAGCAGCTTTAACCCGCCGTGGCATGGATGCTAGCAGCTTTAACCCGGCGTGGCATGGATGCTAGCAGCTTTAACCCGGCGTGGCATGGATGCTAGCAGCTTTAACCCGGCGTGGCACGGATGCTAGCAGCTTTAACCCGGCGTGGCATGGATGCTAGCGGCTTTAACCTGGCGTGGCATGGATGCTAGCAGCTTTAACCCGCCGTGGCATGGATGCTACCAGCTTTAACCCAGTGTGGCATGGATGCTAGCAGCTTTAACCCGGCGTGGCACGGATGCTAGCAGCTTTAACCCGGCATGGCATGGATGCTAGCAGCTTTAACCCGCCGTGGCATGGATGCTAGCAGCTTGAACCCAGCGTGGCATGGATGCTAGCAGCTTGTGGCATATCTCAGCTGTTATGGAGACCAACATGCTTCCATCACAGCCTTAAGCTCTTCTTTATTGTTTGCTCTCTTCCCGTTCAGCTTTCTCTGACGATGTCCCACATGTCTTCAATGGGGTTTAGGTCAGGTGGGTTTGCGGGCCAATCCAGCATGGTGATCCATGGTTGTTGAAGCAGGATTTGGTAGTTTTGGCAGTGTGGGCAGGTGCCAAGTCCTGCTGGAAGATGAAGTCTGCATCACCATACAGCTGGTCCACTGAAGCAAGCATGAAGGTCTCCAAAATGTCCTGGTAGACGGCTGCATTGATGCTGGACTTGATGAAGCTCACAGGTCCATTCCTTATGAAGTCCTCCACACGTCTGAAAGGTCCTTTCCTGACCATCTTCTCCAGGCTGCTGTCAGCCCTCCGGTTTCTACACCGTTTTCTTCCACACTTCTTTCTTCCACTTAACTGTCCATTAATGTGCTTTGAGACACTCTGAGAACATCCAGCTTCTTTTCTATCACTTTTTGTGTCTTTCCACCTTGTGCAGGGAGTCAATGATGGTTTTCTGCACAACTGTCAGATCAGCATCTTCCCCATGATTGTGAATTCTTCTAAACCAACACAGAGACTTTTTAAAGGCTCAGGGTACTTATGGAGGTGTTTGGATTACTGACCTGATCAGAATGTGACACTCTGAACCTACAATACTGGAGCTTCTCACAATATTCTCATTTTTGGAGTTTTTGAATTTGAGGTTTTCTTAAACTGCAACTTCTAATCAGCAACATCCAAACAAATAAAAGCTTGAAATATATTGATTTGCATATTATTTATCTATATAATATGTAAATTGCACCTTTTAAGTTGAATTACAGAAATACAGGAACTTTTTCAGGATATTCTCATTTTTTGGGTGGTACCTGTACTCCAGAGTCTTGCTCAGCATGAGGATGAGGAGAAGACGAAGCACCATCTTTCTGTGGGTGTACTGTTCCTTTAAGCAGTTTTTCGGGGTTCCAGAGAAGCTTCTGTTCTCTCATCTGTGGCGTTAAAGACGCCATCTTGACTGAAGCTGGTTTACAGCTGATCTTAAACTTCACCCTGCAGGCTTTGTGGTTAAAGACGAGCCACATTTTTCCCGAACGCTCGGCTGCACACGAACGCCTCCCTGTATTATAAATGACTGTGTGGACGTGTAATTACATCAAACCAGAGCTGAACCCACAAACAGCCAACGTTATTATTTCACAATTAGTTTGTTGGGTTTTACGGGTGTGAGGAGAATGTTTAATAACGATGCTTTGGGGGAGGAATGAGGGAGGCAGCAGCACAGATAATGAACACAATGCTGCTCCTGAATGGGCTCTTAATTAACTGAATGAGAATCATTAACACATTGATTCAGGAGCACATGTGTGTTTGTGAGATAAACCGAGCTGATGGTGTTTATGAAGCCGAGGTTCACCTGGAGGCTGGAAACGGTGAGGACGCGCTGCTGACCAACATCCACCCGTCTGCAGACACCTGACCTTTTCTCTCCTCAACCAATAAAAAGTATAATAGTAATAATAATAACAGTCTTTATTTGTCAGGTACAACAAAATTGCAGGTGCTCACATGGAGCTACAGATGCACCATAAAGGTTAAAAAAAGCATCGAACAATAAGCATATGTAGACTACACGGCCTACATTCTGTGCAAAAATACTAAAAAGACAAAAGCAGAAAAGTACTACAAGAACAGACACATTTTTCTCTCTTAAAATAGATACAAGAGGTAGTGTGATATACACTGCAGGGTGGTGTGACATATATGAATACTGTATGATCGTATGCTAATAGTAGACTGGAAGTATTTAAATAAGCTGGAGGTATTTAAGAAAAAAAAATATAAAAATAGGTATTTCAAGAATAAATAAGTATATATATATATACACATGTTACATAAACTATGAAGGCAGTATATGAATAAATTACAGAGGCCCAGTAAATAAATACTTTTGTGTGCAGCACTTTGTGATTTTATATGTGAAAAGCACTTTTCTCTTCTTACTATCGAAGAGAGCAGTGAGCTGCAGAGCGCCGGTCCGTTCACATCACGTCTGATTTTCAGTGACGGAGCTCGTATTGTTCGCACGTATAAAATGATCAAGTTCAATTTTTTCAACTCAAGCGAATCGGCAAAATATGCCCTATTCACGCAAGACTCGCACAAGTAAAACGCTTCATAAACGCGAATACGACGCACGTTTGGGGCTTATCATGCATCACATTTGCGTCAAACGTGCCGCTCCAAGCAAGCGCGCATCTATTCGCGTCCGTACGTTAACCTAACATGTAATTCATTCGTGTGAAAAATTTTATTTGCACACGTAAGACGCCCCATTTCTGCAAGTAAAACGCTACATTCACGCTTATAAGATGTGCGTTTTAGGGCTTGTCGCACCGCAAATTCGCATCAAACGTGTCGCCCCAAGCAAACGCGCATCTATTTGCGTCGGTATGTTGACTTAAAATGTAATTCATTCACGCGAATAATTTTATTCGTACAAGTAGGACGCCTCATTCGCGAGGGTAAAATGCTACATTTGCGCAAATATGACGCGCGTTTGGGGCTTGTCGCGCCGCAAATTCCCGTCAAACGTGGTGTGTCAAGCAAACACCAGTCTTTTCGTGTCCGTACGTTAACATGTAATTCATTCGTGCAAATAATTTTCCTCGCACGAGTACTAGGGATGTATACCGAGTACCGGTATCGTTTGGTACCGGTTCCTAATCTTAACGATACCAGGGTACCGTTAAGAATCTGGACAAACGATACTCTTATTGATACTTTTTGTACATCTACCTAATCATTGAGTTATCATTACACAGTCAAATAGTCACAGTGATGGACTAAGACAGACACAGTTCCCTTATTCTCCCAGTGGTCCTTCACCCACCTTTATGTCCAGGCTTCTTCAACACCATCTGAACAAATGTTCTCCACCACTGGATCTTTTAACATCTTGTAATGTCTTTATTATTTACTCTAAATTATGTTATAGTATCAATAAGAGAATCGATAAATACCGGTATCGATAAGGAGTATCGATATTGGTATCGGTATCAATAAAATCATAACGATATACATCCCTAACGAGTACACACTCAGAAACATGGAGGTACGAGACAGGATCATTTCTGTACCTGTAGGTACATTTCTTACAAATGTTCTCTCAAAAGTACAATATTGGTCTTTATGAGGCCAGAAGTACCTATATACTATGAAAAAGGCTCCAAAGTAATATAAAGTACACATTTTTACCATTCCATCCCTAAGGGTACCTGCAGCATTGAAACATGTGTGTAGCTTGTACAATAACTATAAATAGCAGTACTTCTAAACAGTTGTATAATTATAGTTATTATATTATGATTTTCATAATAATCATAGTAATAATTATATGTATAATTATATATGTGTTTGGCCTAATATTTCTATAATAATTATTCATTTATTATTAGCATCTTTGATTGTTGTCATAATCTCTATTTTATTGACTTTTATTCATCATCTTTAATTGGTTTAATTGTACTTTTTTAACTCATACAGCTTGATAAGGTACAAAAATGGACCATGAAGGTACAGAAATGTCTTTCAGAAAGGAACCCCCCCCCCCCAGCAACAAGCTTTGGACCCTTTTAGGTACAAACTGGTACCTCTGTTTTTGAGTGCGTAGGATTCCTTATTTGTGCGAATAAGAAGCACATTTGGGGCTTGTTGCGCCGCAAATTCACGTCAAACACTTATCTGTTCGCGTTTGTACGTTGACTTAACGTAATTCATTCGTGTGAATAATTTTATTCGCGTCCGGTGTGAACACACGGTAAGAGAGGAACCTTTTCTGTTCTGTAACAAGAGTAATCCAGCAGGAGGATGTAATGCTTCTCCCTGCAGCTCTGCACACCTCTGTGTTCAATAAAAACACTAACAGTGTAACAGAAAGTCCTGTCCTGTGGCGGACTGATCCATAATCAGGTTAAATCCTTTCTCTGGTTAGAAGCTGCTCATCGATCCGCTCAGCTCTCCTCCTCAGTGGGAGATACTTTCCATCTGAACGCTTCAAGATGCACTGTGAGGGTTAAGTTCAGTACCCTCACATCATCAAAGTTTGAATAATCCAGACAATTCTGAATCTTTTATATTCAGAACTGTGTCAAGCTGAAAAATTTACTCTTCATCATCTACAGTTGTGTGAAAAAGTGTTTCCTTCTTCCTGATTTCTTTTTTTTTGCATGTTTGACACACATATGTTTCAGATCATCAAACAAATTTAAATATTGGATAAAGATAACACAAGTAAACTCAAAATGCCTTTTTTAAATAAAGGTTTTTATTAGGGTGGGGGCAAACCGTCATGGCCCTGTGTGAAAAAGTGATTTTTGGAAGGTGTAGGTCCCATTACATCTGGCGTAAAAGTAACACGGCATTTCAGAAAAAGGAAATCTCACCCACCTCAGGACTGCACACCTCCCTTTATCATCACCATGGCACCAGTGCAACACTGCAGAACATTGTACTAAATGGCACTACTACATATTTCACTATTACCATTGTACTGTTCATTGCGAAAAACTTACTGTACATGAACAGTTACATGTTTACAGTGACTATTTGCACTATTGTCCATCAGGACCACTGCACTGTTACGCTGTCAGACTTTACCGTTACATGCTACAGTTACATGTTTACAGTGACTATCTGCACTATTGTCCATCAGGACCACTGCACTGTTACGCTGTCAGACTTTACCGTTACATGCTACAGTTACATGTTTACAGTGACTATTTGCACCATTGTCCATCAGGACCACTGCACTGTTACGCTGTCAGTCTTTACCGTTACATGCTACAGTTACATGTTTACAGTGACTATTTGCACTATTGTCCATCAGGACCACTGCACTGTTACGCTGTCAGACTTTACCGTTACATGCTACAGTTACATGTTTACAGTGACTATCTGCACTATTGTCCATCAGGACCACTGCACTGTTACGCTGTCAGACTTTACCGTTACATGCTACAGTTACATGTTTGCAGTGACTATTTGCACCATTGTCCATCAGGACCACTGCACTGTTACGCTGTCAGACTTTACCGTTACATGCTACAGTTACGTGTTAACAGTGACTATTTGCACCATTGTCCATCAGGACCACTGCACTGTTACGCTGTCAGACTTTACCGTTACATGCTACAGTTACATGTTTACAGTGACTATTTGCACCATTGTCCATCAGGACCACTGCACTGTTACGCTGTCAGACTTTACCGCTACAGGCTACAGTTACATGTTTACAGTGTTTATTTGCACCATTGTCCATCAGGACCACTGCACTGTTACGCTGTCAGACTTTACCGTTACATGCTACAGTTACATGTTTACAGTGACTATTTGCACCATTGTCCATCAGGACCACTGCACTGTTACGCTGTCAGACTTTACCGTTACATGCTACAGTTACATGTTTACAGTGACTATTTGCACCATTGTCCATCAGGACCACTGCACTGTTACGCTGTCAGACTTTACCGCTACAGGCTACAGTTACATGTTTACAGTGTTTATTTGCACCATTGTCCATCAGGACCACTGCACTGTTACGCTGTCAGACTTTACCGTTACATGCTACAGTTACATGTTTACAGTGACTATTTGCACCATTGTCCATCAGGACCACTGCACTGTTACGCTGTCAGACTTTACCGTTACATGCTACAGTTACATGTTTACAGTGACTATCTGCACTATTGTCCATCAGGACCACTGCACTGTTACGCTGTCAGACTTTACCGCTACAGGCTACAGTTACATGTTTACAGTGTTTATTTGCACCATTGTCCATCAGGACCACTGCACTGTTACGCTGTCAGACTTTACCGTTACATGCTACAGTTACGTGTTAACAGTGACTATTTGCACCACTGTCCATCAGGACCACTGCACTGTTACGCTGTCAAACTTTACCGCTACAGGCTACAGTTACATGTTTACAGTGTTTATTTGCACCATTGTCCATCAGGACCACTGCACTGTTACGCTGTCAGACTTTACCATTACATGCTACAGCTACATGTTTACAGTGACTATTTGCACCATTGTCCATCAGGACCACTGCACTGTTACGCTGTCAAACTTTACCGCTACAGGCTACAGTTACATGTTTACAGTGTTTATTTGCACCATTGTCCATCAGGACCACTGCACTGTTACGCTGTCAGACTTTACCATTACATGCTACAGCTACATGTTTACAGTGACTATTTGCACCATTGTCCATCAGGACCACTGCACTGTTACGCTGTCAGACTTTACCGTAACATGCTACAGTTACATGTTTACAGTGACTATTTGCACCATTGTCCATCAGGACCACTGCACTGTTACGCTGTCAGACTTTACCGTTACATGCTACAGTTACGTGTTAACAGTGACTATTTGCACCATTGTCCATCAGGACCACTGCACTGCTACGCTGTCAGACTTTACCGTTACATGCTACAGTTACATGTTTACAGTTCCATGTTTACAGTGACTATTTGCACCATTGTCCATCAGGACCACTGCACTGTTGCGCTGTCAGACTTTACCGTTACATGCTACAGTTACATGTTTACAGTGACTATCTGCACTATTGTCCATCAGGACCACTGCACTGTTACGCTGTCAAACTTTACCGTTACATGCTACAGTTACGTGTTAACAGTGACTATTTGCACCATTGTCCATCAGGACCACTGCACTGCTACGCTATCAGACTTTACCGTTACATGCTACAGTTACATGTTTACAGTTACATGTTTACAGTGACTATTTGCACCATTGTCCATCAGGACCACTGCACTGTTACGCTGTCAGACTTTACCGTTACATGCTACAGTTCCATGTTTACAGTGACTATTTGCACCATTGTCCATCAGGACCACTGCACTGTTACGCTGTCAAACTTTACCATTACATGCTACAGTTACATGTTTACAGTGACTATTTGTAGGGATGCACCGAAAATTCGGCCACCAAAAGTTTTCGGCCAAAAATGACCCAAAAATGCATTTTCGGTTTTCGGCCATAAGACATAAATCACCGAAACAACACTTGTGATGATGCAACAAACAGCTCATCCAGCACGCAACTTATGAACTTTGTGTTTTTATGTGAAAATATATTTAATTTCACTGTCTTTCAGCAGCCAGTCAGTTATAAGCCTGTATATTATTATTTGTTGTAATAGTCCTACAGAAAAAAAAATGTAAAAGGCATTATGTAATGTACACGAGTGGAGTCAAACTAAATATTTTATTTTGAATTTTAATCTATAGGGTACATTCTGTAATGTCGGGGGTAAATAAATATTTTGATACTTTTGTACTTGATTTGTTGCAATGATTGATTTTAGTGAAGTTAGTACACATCGTAGCTAAAAGTGCTACAGTTCTAATAATTGACATTTTTTTCGGTGTTCGGTTTTCGGCCTTGGTTTGTTGATTTTTTGTTTTCGGTTTCGGTCAAGTATTTTCATTTCGGTGCATCCCTAACTATTTGTACTAGTGAACGACCGATATTGATTTTTTAGGGCCGATACCGATATTTTTTCAACAGCCTGGGCCGACAGCCGATATTGGAGGCCGATATATTTGGGCCGATATTTGTGGCCGATATGCTGTTGTTTCTTCAATTACCATACTAAAATTGACACAATGACAATAAAAAAAATTTATAAGGTCTTTGTTTTTTCCCAAATAGAATAATTCATTCAACACATGCAAAACCCCCAAAAACAAACAAAACACGTGATCTCAGCATGTAACAGCAACCTTAGGTCACATATTACAGGACAGTTAGGCCCCTGGAGCTTTTCTTTTTGAAAATAAATAATTTGTTAGAAAAAAATGTGAATCAACCTGTTGTGTATGTCAGGTCAGACATTCTGAAGTAGTCTACTTTCAAACGAATGTTGTGGTTTCATATTCTGAACCACAAACTTTATGTTTCCAAATTGTTTGGCGATATTTCAGCGAAGTAAACAATTAAGATATGTTTAGAAAGTTTTTTTGTTTTGTTTTTAAACGGACCTTTCTGTTGAAGCCGATGTCACACCCTTACTCTGCGGGGGGGGGGGCAGCACATTAACCGAGGTGACAACACGGAGCGTCTGCAGCGAATCTCTACGTGACAAACTCATACCGGGTCACTAAAGTCCAACAAGCAGCAGCAGCACAGAACTGAATTATTGTTGCTTATTCTGCATCCGTTTATGACTCATGTTTAGAAGCTAAACGCAGCCTGCTACTAAATCCAGCTACATTACGAGTTGGCTAGTTTTAAAGACGAAGCACTCGGCTTTTCTGTTTCCGATTCTGAACCACAAACTTTGTGTTTCCAAAGCGCATGGCGATATTTCAACGAAGTAAACAGTTACAATCCGTTTTTAAAGATTAATAACTTAGCTTGGAGTGCAGATGATGCTCCAGGCTTCTCTCTGTGAGGGGGGGATGGGGAGGAGCTGCATGGACAGCGGCGACAGTCAAGTCAACAGAAAGCTGCGTGTGGCGGCTGCCGTTAAATCATGACGGGGGATCGATACTGCCCGCGACTTAGGCCGATACCGGTACCAGTAAAAAAAACAAAACAAAAACTTGCTGCTCATCGACGGAAGTGTCTCACAGTTACAGCAGAAAGCTGCCGGAGGCAGATGCCTGTCTGTAAAACATGATGGGAAAAAAATATCGGCCCAATTTCGGCCGATACTGATATCGGGAAAAAACGCAAATATGTCATTCACTAATTTGTACCATTGTCCATCAGGACCACTGCACTGTTACGCTGTCAGACTTTACCGTTACATGCTACAGTTACGTGTTTACAGTGACTATTTGCACTATAGGGGATTATCACGCTTCCGTGTTCCGAACTTCCGGTTTTAAACAGTTAGACAGCCCACTTCGGGTTCAGTTCAATTTCCCTGCTTTACTTCGTAGATAACGTGAATAAACGCCAACCCTACTGAAATTTTTACGGATTCCAGACTGAAGTGATGCTGAGGAAGAAGTGGATCAAAGCGATTCTCCAGAGTGAAGGGCCGAACTTTATAATAGAACAACGTAACATGTTTGTTTGCAGCCGGTGGGGCACAACACCGGCATGCTAGCATTAGCCAGCTAGCGTTTACCGACGTGCTTAACTTTTTGCGTCTTAAAACACACATACATCTGAAAATCGGTTCTGTACCCCCCCGTTTCCAGTGGAACAACTGGGGACTGCCAAGAAAGGAGACGCGTTCAGATGCTTGTGTGTTTTAAGCCGCACAAAGTTAGGCACGTCATCAAGCTGGCTAATGCTAACCTGCTAACAGTAGTCCGCCAGCTACTACTCTGTTAAACTTTGTAAATCGGATAAACGCCAATGCCAAGTTTTCATTCCAGACTGAAGTGATGCTGAGGAAGAAGTGGATCAAAACGACCGATTCGCCGCGGTGAAGGACCGAACTTTATAATAAAACCACACACGTTTGTTTGTGGCCGGCAGACTATACAGTCGTGTTAGCCTGTAAGCATTAGCCAGCTTGATGACGTGGCTAAAGTTGTGCAGCTGAAAACACACAATCATCTGAAAGCGTCTCCTTTCTTGGCAGTCCCCAGTTGTTCCACTGGAAACGGGGGGGTACAGACCCGATTTTCAGATGTTTGTGTGTTTTAAGACGCACAATGTTAAGCACGTCAGTAAACGCTAGCTGGCTAATGCTAGCATGCTGTGAAGTGCCGGTGTTGTGCCCCACCGGCGACAAACAAACGTGTGTTTTATTATAAAGTTCGGTCCTTCACCGCGGCGAATCGATCGCTTTGATCCAGCTTTTGATCCAGTATCACTTCAGTCTAGAATGAAAACTTAAGTATGTTTGGAGTTTATCCGATTTAAACAGTATAACAGAGCAGGAACGGCTGTCGTTAACATGGCCCGGAAGAGGAAGTGCCCAAATACCGGGAACTTCCGGTAAGCGTGATAATCCCCTATTGTCCATCAGGACCACTTCTTCTTCTACGCTTGTATTATCGGCAGAGTAGGCTCTGAACACCTTCTGTAGTGTCGTGAACGCGCATATGCGTGCTTCGTGAAAGTACGATGTAGTACTGTTTAGACTCTAAAACTTTCCTTAATGAGTTTCCTCCGCAGGGTGGCCGGGCTCTCCCTTAGAGATAGGGTGAGGAGCTCGGTCATCCGGGAGGGACTCAGAGTAGAGCCGCTGCTCCTTCGTATAGAGAGGAGCCAGATGAGGTGGCTCGGGCATCTGATTAGGATGCCTCCTGGACGCCTTCCTGGAGAGGTGTTCCGGGCACTTCCCACCGGGACCAGACCCCGGGGTAGGCCCAGGACACGCTGGAGGGACTACGTCTCCCGGCTGGCCTGGGAGCGCCTCGGGATCCCCCCGGATGAGCTGGCGGCTGTGGCCGGGGAGAGGGAAGTCTGGGCTTCCCTGCTTAGGCAGCTGCCCCCGCGACCCGACCCCGGATAAGCGGAAGAAGACGGTACGGTACGGTACTTTCCTTAATGACGTCGTTTCCAGTAAATTCTGGACGCTACCCACTCAGGACACGTGGATTACATTGGACGAGCAGTTTGGAGGAATATTGACACGTTTTTGTGGACTTTTATGGACCTTTTTGGCTCGGACCCCGGCGAACTCCATTATATGAAAGTTGGGGGGAAACGAGAAGCCTTCCTGATCACCGGCTGCATTTGAGATATTAAAAAAGTGCTGCAGAGTCTTTCTCACCATGAGGGGGGGTGGAAGATAAAGTTACATCATTCTGTGGGTGGAATATTCCTTTAAGTAATTGCTATTTTCCATCATTTTCTGGGTTAAAAAACAACTTTCCATAAATCTCTGCAGTTTTTGTGCAAATATAGAAAGAAATGAGAAGTTTTAAACCAAAATGCACTTAGTTTTAACCACGATGGGAAAAAACAACCAGATCAGAGTGAAACTGAACATCGGGAGTTTAAACGGCCTGAAGTCATCAGAAATAAGATTTCCACCAAGTTCAACCTCCAAACAGACGGAGCAGTAAAATCTGTCTGTTCAGACCAGTTCAGCTGTTTTCTTTGTTTCCAGGATCGTTTTCTTCTTCTTTCTTTGGAGCGTTTTTGGAGCTTTAATTGAACCTGCAGTGATTTTTATTCTTATCATGAATTTGGACGCTTGGAGGTCTCCAGAAGTCCCAACATGAAGCTCTGAGTTTTGTTCTGGTGAAGAGGGGAAACCCTCAGGGACCATTGTCCCCCCACCCTCTCTCCCTCTCTCCCTCTCTCTCTCTCTGGACCCTCACCATCTGCCACAGCTGTCGCTCGCCCCAACCGCCACTCTAATTGACAATGAACCCAAAGGCGCGGCGATAATTACAGCCGGCCGCTTGGCAACTTCTCCGGATTTCAATTCCTGCTTTTCAGGATTCATCAGGCCCCATCTGCCGGGGCCGAGTCTGGCATCTGCCTCCCCCCGCCTCCCCCTCGGCCTGCTGGGGGTTTTGTGTTGGTGCTTATTAGCGAGCTGGCCTGTAACCCTCAGAGGTGAAGCGCTCGCTCTGTTTGTTCAGCCAGAGAAAGTCGCAGAAGAAGAAAAGAAGCCTTGTGGTTTCCACATTTTCTTTCTCCACCTTCTTTTCTTCTGCTTTCGTTCCACCCTTCCTCTTTTCACCCTCTTCCCTCAATCTGAGCAGCTTCATTGGAGCAGCGCGTCGCCAACAAAAGGCTCACAAATACGTTAAATCCCCTTAAAATAAAATAAAAAATCTCTGCAGTCAAACTTTTAAAGTCTTAAAAAATAATCTGTCTCGTTATTTTGACATTCTGACTCGTTAATCTGATCATCCGAATCTTTGACTCAGAATTGAAGTACTTCATTAAACTGATTCTTAATTTTAAAATGCTGTTGATCTTTAATGACTGACTTATTGATTCCTGATGGATGAAGCAATCAGCTCAATGATCACCTCCAACATCATCGGTTCGAGGACCAGCGAAGCCCAGAAGCAGCTTCAGACTGAGGTTTTTCTCAGATCTTTGTCCTGTTTTTCTGAAAACTTTGGGCTTTTTTGTCTTTGTGGAGCGGTAGAAGAACATCTTTAGTTCTTTAGTTCTTTGGGATTTACTTCCACATTTCCAGTAGAAACGGGAAGTTTGGGCTCAGCAACAATGAGCCAGCTCTTAGACTCCCGTATGGGTCTCAGGGTGCGTTCACACTCTGGCTGTTTGGTCCGATTCCACGGATATCCGCTTCGTTTGGTCCAGTCTGAACACCAACCGGACTCTGGTGCACCAAAGAAGCGACTCTTAATGTTCGCTGACTCTGACTCGATGTTAGCTGACTCTGACTCGATGTTAGCCGACACTGACTCGATATTAGCTGACTCTGACTCGATATTAGCCGACTCTGACTCGATGTTAGCCGACACTGACTCGATGTTAGCTGACTCTGACTCGATGTTAGCCGACTCTGACTCGATATTAGCTGACTCTGACTCGATGTTAGCCGACTCTGACTCGATATTAGCCGACACTGACTCGATATTAGTCGACTCTGACTCGATGTTAGCCGACACTGACTCGATATTAGCTGACTCTGACTCGATATTAGCCGACTCTGACTCGATGTTAGCCGACACTGACTCGATGTTAGCTGACTCTGACTCGATGTTAGCCGACTCTGACTCGATATTAGCTGACTCTGACTCGATGTTAGCCGACACTGACTCGATATTAGCCGACACTGACTCGATATTAGCCGACTCTGACTCGATATTAGCCGACACTGACTCGATATTAGCCAACTCTGACTTGATATTAGCCGACACTGACTCGATATTAGCCGACACTGACTCGATACTAGCTGACTCTGACTTGATGTTAGCCGACTCTGACTCGATATTAGCCGACACTGACTCGATATTAGCTGACTCTGACTTGATGTTAGCCGACTCTGACTTGATGTTAGCCGACTGACTTGATGTCTGCCGACTCTGACTCGATGTTAGCCGACTCTGACTCGATGTTAGCCGACTCTGACTCGATGTTAGCCGACTCTGACTCGATATTAGCCGACTCTGACTCCATGGAAGCCGACTCTGACTCGATGTTAGCTGACTCTGACTCGATGTTAGCTTATTCTGACTCGATGTTAGTCGACTCTGACTCGATGTTAGCTGACTCTGACTCGATGTTAGCTTATTCTGACTCGATGTTAGTCGACTCTGACTCGATGTTAACCGACTCTGACTCGATATTAGCCGACTCTGACTCGATGTTAGCCGACTCTGACTCGATGTTGGCCGACTCTGACTTGATGTTAGCTGACTGACTCGATGTTAGCTGACTCTGACTCGATGTTAGCTTATTCTGACTCGGTTAGCTTATTCTGACTCGATGTTAGCCGACTCTGACTCGATGTTAGCTGATTCTGACTTGATGTTAGCAGACTGACTCGATATTAGCCGACTCTGACTCGATGTTAGCTGACTCTGACTTGATGTTAGCTGACTCTGACTCGATGTTAGCTGACTCTGACTTGATGTTAGCTGACTCTGACTCGATGTTAGCTGACTCTGACTCGATGTTAGCTGACTCTGACTCAATGTTCGCTGTTAAAACAGAATGTTCGGTTCAGAAATGATGTCTTTGACTATAAAACATCAAAACCAAACGGCAACATTTTCAATTCATTCACTTTGGGAAAATGAGCATTTTCTTCCTGAAACATGATTCCCACGTTCAAACTCGGGTCCGTGCGGACTTTTACTTTTCAGCTGTTAAACACTTGATAAGAAAACCTCCAGAGGAAACGTTTGAGTCACATTAAGAGTCGTAGTTTTCAGGTTTTATCTCTCGGAGATGATCAGTCAGAACTTGTCAGTGAAGGAAACACTCGGCAGCTTCTTCAGAAGTCTGAATCCCTCCTCCTGTTTCAGGCTGAACCGGAGAACTTCGCCGTGTGTCTCGGCTCTTCGGGGGTTCGGTTCAGAGGCAGGAGGCTGTTTTGTTTCCCGGAGCTTCTTTTATTTTTTTGCATCAGGCTGCTTTTTGTGTCAGAAGCCGCCTGCTGTTCGTGAACGCAGCTCGATGCGGCAGCAGCACAAAAACCCGCTCAGTCTGAACAAACTGCATCAAACCGACTGCAGCTGCTGAGCTCGTCAGTCGGAGGGAAACCAGCAGCTTTTATGCGTCTGTGATGAAACAACGTTCACTCTGTTTCACCGTTTTCATGAACACTTCATCTCCTGTCATCAGTCCTCCTCAGAAACACCATTTTGTTCTTTTTTTCAGCGTTTTCTGCTTTTAAATAAACTCGTGTCTATTTTCGCTCAGACACCTTTTTAGTTTTCAGCTCAATAATGTGAAGACATCATTTGTCTAATTTCTCTCTGAAGAAAATATTTGTTTTACTTTTGTAAAAGAATCAGTTAATCACATAAGAGTGAAACTTTCTGACATGAAACTTTAATCATTTAACCCTTTGCCTTCCTCAAATTTAGCAACACTGGCCATCCATGTGGACAAAACTGTTATAAAACCATCATACATCAATTTTCTTCTCCGAAATTATCTGAACAACTTGCTTTCCTACTCAGAACTACCAAACATTTATTATTTTAAGGATTTTACCCTTTAAATGCCAGTTTAAAAGTTTGTATTGCTGATTCAATCATTACAAAAAAAAAAAAAAAAAGAAAAAGACGAGCTGGAGTCCATCTCTGTCCCGGGATAACCTCCGTCCCAGCTAACGTGGATGCTGAGCAGAGCTCTCTGAGTAAAACGAACCGCCATTCGACCCATGTTAGATTAAAACAGCGAGGTTATTCTGGTTCTGAAGCACCAGCAGGAAATCCAGCAGCTGATTTCTTCTCTCAGCTTAAAGGTCCAGAGTGTGAGAATGACTGATGTGTGGTAAACATCAGCATAGCAGTGACCTGCACGTCCATTCCAAGCAGCAAACTCTGGTGGCCAACGATGAGACCAATGCGCAAGTCCAGAAAAGTGCTCAAAAATTGTAGTTTTCCCTTCATCCACTAGGGGCTGCAAAACGGAGCAAATCCCCATTAACTCCCATGTTAAGAAGACCAACTTCACAGCAGAAATAAACATGTTTACAGCAGGAATAAACATGTTTACAAAAGAAAAAACACATTTAAAGCAAAAATAAACATGTTTATAGCAGGAATAAACATGTTTACAGAAGAAATAAACATGTTTATTGAAGAAATAAACACATTTACAGCAGGAATAAACATGTTTACAGAAGAAAAACCCATTTAAAGCAAAAATAAACATGTTTACAGCAGAAATAAACATGAACACAGCAGAAATAAGCATGTTTACAGAAGACATAAACACATTTACAGCAGGAATAAACATGTTTACACCAGAAATAAACATGTTTACAGAAGAAAAAAACACATTTAAAGCAGAAATAGACATGTTTACAGCAGAAATAAACATGTTTACAGAAGAAATAAACATGTTTATTGAAGAAATAAACATGTTTACAGAAGAAATAAACACATTTACAGCAAAAATTAACACATTTACAGCGGAAATAAACATATACACAGCAGAAATAAACATGTTTACAGCTGAAATAAACATGTCTACAGAAGGAATAAACACATTAACAGCAGAAATAAACATGTTTACAGCAGAAATAAACATGAACACAGCAGGAATAAACATGTTCACAGAAGAAATAAACATGTTTATTGAAAAATAAACACGTTTACAGAAGAAATAAACACGTTTACAGCAGACATAAACATGTTTACAGCAGAAGTAAACACATTTACAGAAAAAAAAACACGTTTATAGCGGAAATAAACATGTTTACAGCAGAAGTAAACATGTTTACAGCAAAATAAACACGTTTACAGCAGACATAAACATGTTTACAGCAGAAGTAAACACATTTACAGCAAAAATAAACACGTTTATAGTGAAAATAAACATGAACACAGCAGAAATAAACATTAACAGCAGGAATAAACATGTTTACAGAAGAAATAAACACATTTACAGCAAAAATAAACACATTTACAGCGGAAATAAACATGTTTACAGCAGAAGTAAACATGTTTACAGCAAAATAAACACGTTTACAGAAGAAATAAACATGTTTCAAGTAAAAATAAACATGTTTACAGTCTGGTTCAAACATCATTTCAGTCAAGTTTTAAGAGGTCAAGTTCTGGTGAGGGGGGTGAATTTTTTTTTATAACTATTATTTATTTATGTTATTTAATCTTAAAATCACACATAATTAGGGGCGTGTCCTTTTGATTGACAGGTGGCAGATCTGTGGCAGAGCCGCCACAAACATGGGTCAATGTCAAAAAGATGATCTATTTCATTGACAAAATCCCGCAAGATTTTGCCAGTAAAAAAGATCGATACTGTGTTTTTAAAATGTCAATATGATATCAGCATATGAAAAATCACAATATTTCAGTGTATCGATTTTTTTTTTTCCTTCCCTAGTCTATGGAAGTTTTACAGTCTGTAAACAAGAAGTTTTTGAAAAAGAAAAAGAAGGTTTGGGGGGTTTTTTTAGACTTTAGAAACAGCGGGCCAATTATGTCATGCATCCCTATTTATTTATTTAGTTAGTTAGTTAGTTAGTTAGTTAGTTAGTTAGTGCATTTTAATGTCCACAAATAGAATAAAAGTTTCACAAATCAGAAACTTGGGTTTTTGATATAAATAAATGAATAAATTAAAAGAAAACTAAAAAGAAATCTTAAACTGTTTTTACTATTTTTTGTTTATGTCATGCGTATTTCAGTCTGTTGTTAAAGAGCTCACAGATATGAACTCAAACGCTGCAGTACCACCAGGAAGCGTTGGGGGCAGTGTTGTGCAGTATTGTACAACCAGCAATAGAAACAAAGAAGAAGAAAAGGTGATGTCATTCCTGCCGTCTGTCGGCCACAATCATCCCCAATATTTGTTTCTATTTTTCGGTAAAATGATGTCATCAGTTCAGAAAAACATTGTGTGTAGAAACATGAGCATTTTGTTTGTTTGTTTGTTTATTTTCAATTAACTGCGATATACTTTAAATGTAGAACTCAATTTAAAGATTTTGAGCAGTAGACGCAAAATAAACACAAAAAAATCACAAAATAAATATTTTATCAATTAATTTCCTCCTTCATTTTTTATTTATTAGAGTATTTATTTGTTTGTTTTTGTGGCACTTCTGTAGTTCCATACGGCTGGTTTCCCCCAGACTCTCCTGAGGAGGAGGAGGAGGAGGAGGAGGAAGGTGGCCTACATCCTTCCCCTCCCCCACCGTCACCCCTCCCCCTCTGCTCAGAGCGACATTGATGGGGGGGGGGGGGGGGGGGGGGGCGTCTCTGTTTGCATCTTTAGAAAAACCAGAAAACAAAAAACAGCTGCTGAAAACCTGGTCCAGATATCTGGGTCCCAGTCCAGACCAGATATATGGGACCTGGTCCAGATCTCTGGGTCCCAGTCCAGACCAGTTATAGGGGACCTGGTCCAGATCCCTGGGTCCCAGTCCAGACCAGATTTCCCTGGGACCTGGTCCAGGTCTGTGGTCCCAGTCCAGACCAGATATATGGGACCTGGTCCAGATCTCTGGGTCCCAGTCCAGACCAGTTATATGGGACCTGGTCCAGATCTCTGGGTCCCAGTCCAGACCAGAAATATGGGACTTGGTCCAGATCTCTGGGTCCCAGTCCAGACCAGATATATGGGACCTGGTCCAGATCCCTGGGTCCCAGTCCAGACCAGAAATATGGGACCTGGTCCAGATCTCTGGGTCCCAGTCCAGACCAGATATATGGGACCTGGTCCAGATCCCTGGGTCCCAGTCCAGACCAGATACATGGGACCTGGTCCAGATCTCTGGGTCCCAGTCCAGACCAGATATATGGGACCTGGTCCAGATCCCTGGGTCCCAGTCCAGACCAGATATATGGGACCTGGTCCAGATCTCTGGGTCCCAGTCCAGACCAGATACATGGGACCTGGTCCAGATCTCTGGGTCCCAGTCCAGACCAGATATATGGGACCTGGTCCAGATCTCTGGGTCCCAGTCCAGACCAGATATATGGGACCTGGTCCAGATCTCTGGGTCCCAGTCCAGACCAGATATATGGGACCTGGTCCAGATCTCTGGGTCCCAGTCCAGACCAGATATATGAGACCTGGTCCAGATCCCTGGGTCCCAGTCCAGACCAGATATATGGGACCTGGTCCAGATCTCCTGGGTCCCAGTCCAGACCAGATACATGGGACCTGGTCCAGATCTCTGGGTCCCAGTCCAGACCAGATATATGGGACCTGATCCAGGTCTGTGGTCCCAGTCCAGACCAGATATATGGGACCTGGTCCAGATCTCTGGGTCCCAGTCCAGACCAGATATATGGGACCTGGTCCAGATCCCTGGGTCCCAGTCCAGACCAGATATATGGGACCTGGTCCAGATCCCTGGGTCCCAGTCCAGACCAGATATATGGGACCTGATCCAGGTCTGTGGTCCCAGTCCAGACCAGATATATGGGACCTGGTCCAGATCTCTGGGTCCCAGTCCAGACCAGATATATGAGACCTGGTCCAGATCCCTGGGTCCCAGTCCAGACCAGATATATGGGACCTGGTCCAGATCCCTGGGTCCCAGTCCAGACCAGATATATGGGACCTGGTCCAGATCCCTGGGTCCCAGTCCAGACCAGATATATGGGACCTGGTTCAGATCTCTGGGTCCCAGTCCAGACCAGATATATGGGACCTGGTCCAGATCCCTGGGTCCCAGTCCAGACCAGACATATGGGACCTGGTCCAGATCCCTGGGTCCCAGTCCAGACCAGTTATAGGGGACCTGGTTCAGATCTCTGGGTCCCAGTCCAGACCAGATATATGAGACCTGGTTCAGATCCCTGGGTCCCAGTCCAGACCAGATATATGGGACCTGGTCCAGATCCCTGGGTCCCAGTCCAGACCAGATATATGAGACCTGGTTCAGATCTCTGGGTCCCAGTCCAGACCAGATATATGGGACCTGGTCCAGATCCCTGGGTCCCAGTCCAGACCAGATACATGGGACCTGGTCCAGATCCCTGGGTCCCAGTCCAGACCAGATACATGGGACCTGGTCCAGATCCCTGGGTCCCAGTCCAGACCAGTTATAGGGGACCTGGTCCAGATCCCTGGGTCCCAGTCCAGACCAGATATATGGGACCTGGTTCCGATCCCTGGGTCCCAGACTAGATATATGGGACCTGGTCCAGATCCCTGGGTCCCAGTCCAGACCAGATATATGAGACCTGGTTCAAATTGGGTACCAGTCCAGACCAGATATATGGGACCTGGTTCCGATCCCTGGGTCCCAGACTAGATATATGGGACCTGGTCCAGATCTCTGGGTCCCAGTCCAGCCCAGACATATGGGACCTGGTCCACATCCCCGGGTCCCAGTCCAGACTGGGTTCTCTCTGAGTCCTAGTCCAGATCCCTGGGTCCCAGTCCAGACCAGATACATGGGACCTGGTCTAGATATCTGAGTCCCAGTCCAGACCAGATACATGGGACCTGGTCCAGATCCCTGGGTCCCAGTCCAGACCAGATATATGAGACCTGGTCCAGATCTCTGGGTCCCAGTCCAGACCAGATATAGGGGACCTGGTCCAGATCCCTGGGTACCAGTCCAGACCAGATATATGGGACCTGGTCCAGATCCCTGGGTCCCAGTCCAGACCAGATATATGGGACCTGGTCCAGATCCCTGGGTCCCAGTCCAGACCAGATATATGGGACCTGGTCCAGATCCCTGGGTCCCAGTCCAGACCAGATATATGGGACCTGGTCCAGATCCCTGGGTCCCAGTCCAGACCAGATATATGGGACCTGGTCCAGATCTCTGGGTCCCAGTCCAGACCAGATATAGGGGACCTGGTCCAGATCCCTGGGTCCCAGTCCAGACCAGATATATGAGACCTGGTTCAGATCTCTGGGTCCCAGTCCAGACCAGATATATGGGACCTGGTCTAGACATCTGGGTCCCAGTCCAGACCAGTTATGTGGGATCTGGTCCAGATCTCTGGGTCCCAGTCCAGACCAGATATATGGGACCTGGTCCAGATCTCTGGGTCCCAGTCCAGACCAGATTTCCCTGGGACCTGGTCCAGATCCCTGGGTCCCAGTCCAGACCAGATATATGGGACCTGGTCCAGATCTCTGGGTCCCAGTCCAGACCAGATATATGGGACCTGGTCTAGACATCTGGGTCCCAGTCCAGACCAGATATATGGGACCTGGTCCAGATCTCTGGGTCCCAGTCCAGACCAGATATATGGGACCTGGTCTAGATCATCTGGGTCCCAGTCCAGACCAGTTATATGGGATCTGGTCCAGATCTCTGGGTCCCAGTCCAGACCAGATATATGGGAGCTGGTCCAGATCTCTGGGTCCCAGTCCAGACTGGGTGTCTCTGAGTCCTGGTCCTGGTCTATCAGGGGTTTAGTCCTGGTTGGTCCCAGGTTTCTGGTTTAATCCGGTCTCACGTGGAGATCATCCTGATCAGGATCATTCCTGACTTCATCCCGCAGTAATCTCCGGATGTCAAACCGGTTTTCTGTCGCTATTCCCAGATCTGTGCTGCTGTAATCCAGCAGACCTGCTTCCAGATAATCCCAGATCTGCGCTGCTGTAATTCAGCAGACCTGCTTCCAGATAATCCCAGATCTGTGCTGCTGTAATCCAGCAGACCTGGTTCCAGATAATCCCAGATCTGTGCTGCTGTAATTCAGCAGATCTGCTTCCAGATAATCCCAGATCTGTGCTGCTGTAATCCAGCAGACCTGCTTCCAGATAATCCCAGATCTGTGCTGCTGTAATCCAGCAGACCTGCTTCCAGATAATCCCAGATCTGTGCTGCTGTAATCCAGCAGACCTGCTTCCAGATAATCCCAGATCTGTGCTGCTGTAATCCAGCAGACCTGCTTCCAGATAATCCCAGATCTGTGCTGCTGTAATCCAGCAGACCTGGTTCCAGATAATCCCAGATCTGTGCTGCTGTAATCCAGCAGACCTGGTTCCAGATAATCCCAGATCTGTGCTGCTGTAATCCAGCAAACCTGCTTCCAGGTAATCCTAGACCTGCGCTGCTGTAATCCAGCAGACCTGCTTCCAGATAATCCCAGATCTGTGCTGCTGTAATCCAGCAAACCTGCTTTCAGATAATCCCAGATCTGCGCTGCTGTAATCCAGCAAACCTGCTTCCAGATAATCCCAGATCTGTGCTGCTGTAATCCAGCAGACCTGGTTCCAGATAATCCCAGATCTGTGCTGCTGTAATTCAGCAGATCTGCTTCCAGATAATCCCAGATCTGTGCTGCTGTAATCCAGCAGACCTGCTTCCAGATAATCCCAGATCTGCGCTGCTGTAATTCAGCAGACCTGCTTCCAGATAATCCCAGATCTGTGCTGCTGTAATCCAGCAGACCTGGTTCCAGATAATCCCAGATCTGCGCTGCTGTAATTCAGCAGACCTGCTTCCAGATAATCCCAGATCTGTGCTGCTGTAATCCAGCAGACCTGGTTCCAGATAATCCCAGATCTGTGCTGCTGTAATTCAGCAGATCTGCTTCCAGATAATCCCAGATCTGTGCTGCTGTAATCCAGCAGACCTGCTTCCAGATAATCCCAGATCTGTGCTGCTGTAATCCAGCAAACCTGCTTCCAGGTAATCCTAGACCTGCGCTGCTGTAATCCAGCAGACCTGCTTCCAGATAATCCCAGATCTGTGCTGCTGTAATCCAGCAAACCTGCTTTCAGATAATCCCAGATCTGCGCTGCTGTAATCCAGCAAACCTGCTTCCAGATAATCCCAGATCTGTGCTGCTGTAATCCAGCAGATCGGCTTCCAGATAATCCCAGATCTGTGCTGCTGTAATCCAGCAGACCTGGTTCCAGATAATCCCAGATCTGTGCTGCTGTAATCCAGCAGATCTGCTTCCAGATAATCCCAGATCTGTGCTGCTGTAATCCAGCAGACCTGCTTCCAGATAATCCCAGATCTGTGCTGCTGTAGTCCAGCAGATCTGCTTCCAAATAATCCCAGATCTGTGTTGCTGTAATCCAGCAGACCTGCTTCCAGATAATCCCAGATCTGTGCTGCTGTAATCCAGCAGACCTGCTTCCAGGTAATCCCAGATCTGTGATGCTGTAATCGAGCAGACCTGCTTCCAGATAATCCCAGATCTGTGCTGCTGTGATCCAGCAGACCTGCTTCCAGATAATCCCAGATCTGCACTGCTGTAATTCAGCAGACCTGCTTCCAGATAATCCCAGATCTGTGCTGCTGTAATCCAGCAGACCTGCTTCCAGATAATCCCAGATCTGTGCTGCTGTAATCCAGCAGATCTGCTTCCAGATAATCCCAGATCTGTGCTGCTGTAATCCAGCAGATCTGCTTCCAGATAATCCCAGATCTGTGCTGCTGTAATCCAGCAGACCTGCTTCCAGATAATCCCAGATCTGTGCTGCTGTAATCCAGCAGACCTGCTTTCAGATAATCCCAGATCTGTGCTGCTGTAATCCAGCAAACCTGCTTCCAGATAATCCCAGATCTGTGCTGCTGTAATCCAGCAGACCTGCTTCCAGATAACCCCAGATCTGTGCTGCTGTAATCCAGCAGACCTGCTTCCAGATAATCCCAGATCTGTGCTGCTGTAATCCAGCAGACCTGCTTCCAGATAATCCCAGATCTGTGCTGCTGTAATCCAGCAGACCTGGTTCCAGATAATTCCAGATCTGTGCTGCTGTAATCCAGCAGATCTGCTTCCAGATAATCCCAGATCTGTGCTGCTGTAATCCAGCAGACCTGCTTCCAGATAATCCCAGATCTGTGCTGCTGTAATCCAGCAGACCTGCTTCCAGATAATCCCAGATCTGTGCTGCTGTAATCCAGCAGACCTGCTTTCAGATAATCCCAGATCTGTGCTGCTGTAATCCAGCAAACCTGCTTCCAGATAATCCCAGATCTGTGCTGCTGTAATCCAGCAGACCTGCTTCCAGATAATCCCAGATCTATGCTGCTGTAATCCAGCAGACCTGCTTCCAGATAATCCCAGAAATAACGCGACATTTTGTGATTTCTTGCGAGATTTCGTAACAGAACGATAAATTATTGCGAGATTTTGTTAGGAATATAAATCGATACCGCATTTTTAAATGTCAATATGATATCAGCATATGAAAATATCGTGATATTTCAGTGTATTGATATTTTTTTATCACAACTAGTCTTTAGAAGTTTTAAAGTCCTGACAAAATAAGTTTTTGAAGAAATGTTTATTTTTATTAGACGTTAGAAACGGCGCGCTGATTGGTTAAATATCGGTTAAATATCGGTTAAATATCGGCGGGGTGGCCGATGTCCGATACTCAATAATATTGCACATCCCGAGTTCCTCTCCTCCAGGTTGGTCTCAGTTCTCAGGTTAATCCCTGATCTCTGGTTAATCCCGGTTTATCTTGGGTTTAAGTTCCATCTGAAACTAGTTTTCATAAACCAGATTAAAGGACACTTCCTCTGTTTTTGTGGGGAATCTCTTTTCTGTGTGGTTTATTCGTCTGTATGTAAATCCCCGTCACAAACGCGTCCCATCTCCCTCCTCTCAGAGCCGACATCGTTTCTAATTTGCACCTCCCGGATGATTTCCTCCGTCTGCTGCTGAGATTTTCATTTAGCTCTTGTGTTGTTTCTGTCTTTGTGGTGATTGCGGTCGCAGCAGGCGTCGTTTCTCCGCTGCTGGCGGTTAATCACAGAGGAATGAGGCTTCTCCGTCACAAGCCTCCGTCCAGGCATCAGAAACGTCCTCGGATCCATCAGCGGCCGGTCTGGAAACCGTGACAGCTTCTGTTCGGATGCTGTCACGGCCCATCGTCCTGCCCTCCATCAGACCGCCGCCGGCCTCCAGCTCCTCATTCACACGGACACATTTCTGATTATTCGCAGGCGCCTCGTTTGGCTGGAATATCGTTAAAGGAGGGGAACGTGCTCCAGAGATGACGAGGAGTCCGGTTCCAGAGGAGGTTCTGCTTCTGAGATGGGAACCAGACGCAGTCCAGACGCTGAACAAACGTGCAGTTTGGTAAATGGGTAAAAAAGGGGGTGAAAAAGTTTTCAGAGGAGTTTTTTTTACCGATATCTGATATATCGATACTGTCCAACTCCATCAAGGCCTTGAGTATTTTCCAAGTTCCAGTTGTGTCAGAGCTCATTTTTCTGACATGTGAGCTCATAATTTGCAGAGAACCCGAGATTATCGATGTAAAGATGCAGTATCGTTACGTTTATTCAATTTCCATATCAGATATTTTTTTGTTCATAAATTTCTAGTGTAAAAAACATTGAGTTGATTTTGAATTTTATTGTCGCAGCGTGAATATTAGGGGTGTGCCGAAATATCGATACACTGAAATATCGCAGTATTTTATGTTGAGATATCATATCGATATTAAAGAACGCTGCATCGTTATTTTTTGCTAACGAAATCTCGCGAGATTTTGTGAGAGAACAGTGAGATCTGGCGAGATTTCGTTCCATTGCAGCGGTTCAGCGTGTAGAACGTCCCTGCATCAGCACTGATATATTATCGCTATCGTAGTCAAAATATCGTGAAAGTATCGTATCGCGAGGCACCTCGTGATTCCCAGCCCTGAGTGAAGATGTGTGTATCAAACACACACTGAAATCGGCTGTTGTCATGGTAACATCTGTGTTATTTTTCCAACTTTCTGTTCGTTTCAGCTCTTCTGGAGGTTGTTTGGTTTTGGAGATTTCCATTTTTTCCCGGGTGATGACATCACCAGCAGTGACAGTGATGTCACTGACCTCCACACGCTCGTGCATTCCCCTCATTTCCACCCCGGATCAGAGGTTTTCTGCACTGGTGGGGGCAGAAAGAGCCGACTGCACCACCCGAGCTGCTGCTCCTTCATGTGCTGCAGGCTGACGCTGGAGCTCTGGCACACGGTCCGGCTTCAAAGCTCTGATAAAGGTCCAGGCTCAGCGGGGAGTCGCTGATGATGAGGGAGAAAGGGGGGGCGGCGTGACTCCCCCCGTGTGGAGGGGGAGGCGTGTGGCAGCTCTCCCAGCGTGCCATGGAAACATCCAGATGGAGCAGCGTTATCTTCATCCAGCAGCAGATGAATCCTCGCCGCTGATGGAACCACGCTCACCGTTAGCAGACCCACAATGCAGCAGCTCACGAAGGGGCTGTGCGATATACCGATATACCGATATACCGATATACCGCGATACGATATTTACATGAGAGAGATATGATATCCACACATATCAGTATATCGCGGTATTAGCTGTGCAAAGTTTTTTGCTTTATTTTTTCGTAATGACTACAAAGGTGTCACCTGGTTATTTAATAAGGGAGGGAAAAATATCGATACACTGAAATATTGCGATAATTTCATATGCGATATCATATCTACATTTAAAAACGCGGTATTGATCTATTTTATTAATGAAATCTCACGAGATATCATTTTGTTGAAATTCTGCGAGATTTCATCAGTGAAATAGATCGATACTGCGTTTAAACATAGATATGACATCAGCATATTAAAATATTGTGATATATATATATATATATATATATATAATATTTTTTCCCACCCCTACTATCAAACTAAAGACAATCCTCCCCAAGACTTTTACACTGAAATCATATGTTTGATATGAAGTGAAACTTTCCGACAGATTAGGGTAAAAATACCGGGATATATCGTATATCGTCATCTAAAATAAATATATTGTGATATGATATTTGGTCCATATCGCCCAGTCCTAGCTCACTACGCTGTTGAACCCTGGAACTACCAGCTGCGTTCACACGGAGCCAAACACACGGACTGCTTTCAGTTTGAAAGCTCCATCGGGAACGAAGTGAAAACGATCCGTGTAAACGTTTCTGAAAGGAAAGTGCAGAACCGATTTCAGAGCAGTGGAATATTCATCTTCCCAAACCGATGGTGGAATCACGTGAACGCTGAATCTGAAAGTTATGTTGCGTTCTTACAGCGTTGACTTGCTGTAAACGTGCAACGAGTGACGTTTCCTCACTTTGGAAGATGGTGATGAACGGAGAAATTCCCTGGACAGCAGCAGAAAGTTTGGTTTTAAGTCAAACTTTGTCTCTACGCCTTTTTCTGTGTAACAAAGGATGTTCCATATCCTGAGAGATACAACGATATTTGTGTGAAAAAGTGTTTCCTCCTTCCTGATTTCTCACTTTTTTGCATGTTTGTCACTTAAATGTTTCAGATCATCAAACAAATTTAAATATCAGACAAAGATAACACACGTAAACACACAATGCAGTTTTTAAATGAAGGTTTTTATCAGTAAGGGGGTAAAAATCCAACCCTCCATGTCCCTGTGTGAAAAAGTGATCTTCCCCTCAACCTAATAACTGGTTGTTCCACCTTAGCAGCAACAACTGCATCAAGCGTTTGTGATAACTGGCAGTGAGTCTTCTACAGCGCTGTGGAGGAATTTTGTTCCACTCATCTTTGCAGAATTGTTGTAATTCAGCCACATTGGAGGCTTTTCCAGCATGAACCGCCTTTTAAGGTCATGCCACAGCATCTCAATGGGATTCAGGTGGGGGCTTTGACTAGGCCACTCCAAAGTCTTCATGTTGTTGTTCTTAAGCCATTCAGAGGTGGACTTGCTGGTGTGTTCTGGATCATTGTTCTGCTGCAGAACCCAAGTGCGCTTCAGCTTGAGGTCACCAACAGATGGCCGGACGTTCTCCTTCAGGATTTTTTGGTAGAAGCAGAATTCATGGTTCCATTTACCACAGCAAGTCTTCCAGGTCCTGAAGCAGCAAAACAGCCCCAGACCATCACACTACCACCACCGTATTTTACTGTTGCTATGATGTTCCTTTTCTGAAATGCCGTGTTACTTTTACGCCAGATGTAATGGGACCTCCACCTTCCAGAAAGTTCCACTTTTGTCTCGTCAGTCCACAGAGGATTTTCCCAAAAGTCTTGGGGATCATCAAGATGCTTTCTGGCTAAACTGAGACGAGCCTTTATGTTCTTTTTGCTCAGCAGTGGTTTTGGTCTTGGAACTCTGCCATGCAGCCATTTTTGCCCCCCAGTCTCTTTCTGATGGGGGAGTCATGAACACTGACCTTCATTGAGGCAAGTGAGGCCTGCAGTTCTTGGATGTTGTTCTGGGGTCTTTTGTGACCTCTTGGATGAGTCGTCGCTGTGCTCTTGGGGTCATTTTGGTCGGCCGGCCCCTCCTGGGAAGGTTCACCACTGTTCCATGTTTTCACCATTTGTGGATAATGGTTCTCACTGTGGTTCTCTGGAGTCCCAAAGCTTTAGAAATGGCTTTGGAACCTTTTCCAGACTGATAGATCTCAATGACTTTGTTTCTCATTTGTTCCTGAATTTCTTTGGATGGCAGCATGATGTCTAGCTTTGGAGGATCTTTTGGTCTACTTCACTTTGTCAGGCAGGTCCTATTTAAGTGATTTCTGATGGAGAACAGGTGTGGCAGTATCACTTTTTCACACAACTGTAGGTACATTTTTAAGTATGTTTTTTATTTATTTATATATTTTAACTTTATTTTATCAAAAGTCTGTTAATACACTGCAGCATTGTGGCACTTTCCAGTTATTTTCGTATTCCTTTAATTATTTTATGGCTTAATTGTAAAGCACTTGAGAATCTGGTTTCTGCAAAAGGAAACGTGAAATGTGATTGAATGATCGGTGGACAGAGACTTTTATTTACTTTGTTTTGCTTTGAAAATGTTTCGGTGGCGCATCAACACATGATTACGCTGCAGAGTGAAACAAAAACATGATGTGGGCTGTTTAACTGACATTTCACAGATGCTTACTGGGTTTTTACCGTCTTCATCTCATGCTGCTCAGAAAAAAGCCAAACTGAGTTCGGATGACTTCAATTTTCCAAAGCGTCACGTTCAATAAGAAACTTTACTGATGTCTCCAAATTCTCCTCAGAAAGACGACCTGAGCTAAGCAGCGGTTCCATCTGCTGTAAGAACAGCTGCCCCTCATTACCCAGCATCCCCTGGGTGCAGAAACCAGCCGTCGTCGTGTCAACATGAAGCCCTGCTCAGACAGACGTCATCATCGGCGAGTTTCCATCTGCTCAGATCCAGAAACAGAGAAAACAAACTTGTGTTTTACGTCAGAGGACATCCTTTCATTCATGACACAGCGAAACGAACTTTACGTAAACGTGCACGCTTACGTAAACGTGCACGTTTACGTGACATCAGAACATAAATAATAATAAAAACCCCCGTATACAGTAAACACTCAGACGTTCACACATGTGGACCCCCCATCCCGTCATCTCAGAGCTGCTGGTGAATTTCAATGAACATCCATAATGCATGATGGGATCCGTTGCCGTGGCAACATAAATCCAAGGTTACACCAAACCCAACCCAACCCCCAACCCATCCTCAGACATAATTGGTCGTCACGGAAACTGGGTTGTTCTGAATTCTCCTCATGGAGGGGACACATCTATCAGACACCCCCCCACCCCACCCCCGCCACTAATCAGCCCCGCGCTCCCAGTGTGATACTGGGAGGACTGGGAGGAGGAGGAGGAGGAGGAAGATCAGGTTTCATGTGTGACATTTCTCCATAAATCCTGGTTCCACTCTCAGTTCTTCCCGAGATGATGTCACCGAGATTAGAACCCGTTTCTGGTTCCACGTTCCTTCGGTCGTAAAATGACGCGTTTTTATGCAGTTTTCATCCGAAGTTCTGCAGAACCGAACCGCAGGTTCTTCTGCTGCCGACGCGGTTCCACGCGGAGAAAAGGACGATTTCTGCTTCAGAGCCGCAGAACTCCAGAGAGGAGTCGTGCACGTTCCATGCACGTTCCGTGCACGTTCCATGCAGAACGACACAACTCCAGAGAGGACTCGTGCACGTTCTGTGCACGTTCCATGCACGTTCCATGCAGAACGACACAACTCCAGAGAGGAGTCGTGCACGTTCTGTGCACGTTCCATGCAGAACGACACAACTCCAGAGAGGAGTCGTGCACGTTCTGTGCACGTTCCATGCAGAACGACACAACTCCAGAGAGGAGTCGTGCACGTTCTGTGCACGTTCCATGCAGAACGACACAACTCCAGAGAGGAGTCGTGCACGTTCTGTGCACGTTCCATGCAGAACGACACAACTCCAGAGAGGAGTCGTGCACGTTCTGTGCACGTTCCATGCAGAACGACACAACTCCAGAGAGGAGAAGTCGTGCACGTTCTGTGCACGTTCCATGCACGTTCCATGCAGAACGACACAACTCCAGAGAGGAGTCGTGCACGTTCTGTGCACGTTCCGTGCACGTTCCATGCAGAACGACACAACTCCAGAGAGGAGAAGTCGTGCACGTTCTGTGCACGTTCCATGCACGTTCCATGCAGAACGCCACAACTCCAGAGAGGAGAAGTCGTGCACGTTCTGTGCACGTTCCATGCAGAACGACACAACTCCAGAGAGGAGTCGTGCACGTTCCGTGCACGTTCCATGCAGAACGACACAACTCCAGAGAGGAGTCGTGCACGTTCTGTGCACGTTCCATGCACGTTCCGTGCACGTTCCATGCAGAACGACACAACTCCAGAGAGGAGTCGTGCACGTTCTGTGCACGTTCCATGCACGTTCCATGCAGAACGACACAACTCCAGAGAGGAGTTGTGCACGTTCTGTGCACGTTCCGTGCACGTTCCATGCAGAACGACACAACTCCAGAGAGGAGTCGTGCACGTTCTGTGCACGTTCCGTGCACGTTCCGTGCACGTTCCATGCAGAACGACACAACTCCAGAGAGGAGAAGTCGTGCACGTTCTGTGCACGTTCCGTGCACGTTCCATGCAGAACGACACAACTCCAGAGAGGAGAAGTCGTGCACGTTCCGTGCACGTTCCGTGCACGTTCCATGCAGAACGACACAACTCCAGAGAGGAGAAGTCGTGCACGTTCTGTGCACGTTCCATGCAGAACGACACAACTCCAGAGAGGAGAAGTCGTGCACGTTCTGTGCACGTTCCGTGCACGTTCCATGCAGAACGACACAACTCCAGAGAGGAGAAGTTGTGCACGTTCCGTGCACGTTCCATGCAGAACGACACAACTCCAGAGAGGAGAAGTCGTGCACGTTCTGTGCACGTTCCATGCAGAACGACACAACTCCAGAGAGGAGAAGTCGTGCACGTTCTGGGCACGGTCCATGCACGTTCCATGCAGAATGTCACAACTCCAGAGAGGAGAAGTCGTGCACGTTCTGTGCACGTTCCGTGCACGTTCCATGCAGAACGACACAACTCTAGAGAGGAGAAGTCGTGCACGTTCTGTGCACGTTCCGTGCACGTTCCATGCAGAACGACACAACTCCAGAGAGGAGAAGTCGTGCACGTTCTGTGCACGTTCCATGCACGTTCCATGCAGAACGACACAACTCCAGAGAGGAGAAGTCGTGCACGTTCTGTGCACGTTCCGTGCACGTTCCATGCAGAACGACACAACTCCAGAGAGGAGAAGTCGTGCACGTTCTGTGCACGTTCCATGCAGAACGACACAACTCCAGAGAGGAGAAGTCGTGCACGTTCTGTGCACGTTCCATGCAGAACGCCCCAACTCCAGAGAAAAGAAGTTGTGCACGTTTTGTGCACGTTCCGTGCACGTTCCGTCCATGTTCCGTGCACGTTCCGTGCTGAACGTTACAACCCCAGAAAGAAGAACTCGTGCACCTTCTGTTTATGTTCCTTACACGTTCCGTGCACGTTCCATGCACATTCCGTGCACGTTCCGTGCACGTTCCTGCAGAACGTCAGAGGACAGGGACCGGACTACTTTCTGGGAAGGTTCCGGGTGCGTGGCAGACGTCAGACGTGACGAGTTCACTTTCAGAAACGAATCTGTGACCGTCTTAAAGGAGCATTCCGTGTAACTCAGCTCTCTGTCGCGTGTCCGTCGGTGGTGGAAACGCTGCCGTGTTGTAGCGATTCAGGGAAGTTTGATCGTCTGATTTGTTCTCTGCTTTCGTGTCTGAACATCGGCGTTGCTGCTGCTGCTTCATCGGTCAGACGCACCACATCGGAGGTTTCTGCGGTTCTGGCTGTGGTGAGTTTGTCTCGGAGGATCTGAATCCTCAGGTTCTGCTCTGAGGTTCTCCTGTGATCCGTCCATGTAGCGCCTCTGATCCAGTGTTGTGGGGAAGCAGCTTAAAGGAGAACTTTCTGTTTCCAACCTGGACCTTATTTCTAGGAGTTTATACGTGCGTTTACTCACCGGTAAAGTTTCTGCATCACTTTCAGTCCTTCGTAAGATATTACGGTGAGACGCCCTCTGTGTGCTTTAAATATCAATATTTTAGCATTTCCATCATTTTTTTCTGTTGTTCCTCTTTTTGTAGTAAAATGTTGTAGATTTTGTGTTTATAGCCTAATTCTGATTTGTTCTTGTAGGAGTCTGATTTTCTTCCATGAATTATACGTGTGATATAAATGTGTTTGTGACCATCTCAGAATATATTTTATATGATGTTATTCATGTTTATCAGCCACATTTTACAGGTTCAGTCTGTTAAAGCAGCTGGATTTGCTTTAGTTATTAAAGAAATAATAAATATAAAAATAAATAAGTACTACATCAGTACTACATCAGTACTACATCAGTACTACATCAGTACTACATCACATCTCCTGCGAGCACGCCGATGCACGTTCATGAAACTACGGAAGCCGCGGCAGACGAGATCACGCGTTCTCTTTTTCTTTCTTTCTTTGTTTTAAATCCACATCCACCCCTCTTGGACCCTCTTGTGTTTGGACCAAGTCTGATGAAGTCATCGAGTAACCATGGTAACAGAGGGTGCCAATCATAAGATGGTTCAGGCATCTCAACAGCAACACGATGTTGGAAACAAGTCTGAAACATCGTTTTTTCATTGTTTTCACGTGAACTCAACATGTGCATGTGAGACATTCAGGGAACATCGGGAAAGTTTAGCTCCACAAACGAAAAAACAAGCAGGGATTCATCAGCTCACGCGTGCATGAAGTTTTCATTTCCTTCTCCTGACAACCTGCAGGTGACATCACGTAAAAGGAGCTTTTAGTTTCCTCCAAGTTCACTTTTAAAGGTTTTATGTCCACGAAAAAACACTTTTATTCACTTTCTTCTAAAATACTCGTCATCAAATGTGCGCATCGTCTTTTTATTGGTTTTATTTACATTTTAATCACTAAAAACTAGGGATGCACGATATAATCAGCCCCTTGTCGATATCGACCTATATCAGCATAAAAACTGAACATCAGACATCGGCCACCCCACCGATATTTAACCGATATTTAACCGATATTTAACCGATCAGCACGCAGTTTCTAAAGACTAAAAAAAATCCTTCGTCTTCAAAAACTTTTTACAGACTTTAACTCTCATAAAGACAAGTGGTGGAAAAATTGGGATATTTTCATATGCTGATATTATATTAACATTAGAAAATGAGGTATCGATTTTACTAATGAAATCTCGCGATATTTCATCGTTCCGTTACGAAATCTTGCGAGAATTCATGAAATATCATGAGATATTGTCAGTAAAATAGATAGATACCACATTTTTAAATGTCAATTTGATATCAGCATATGAAAATATTGCGATATTTATCGATATTTTTTCCCACCCCTATTTTTCAAAGCTTCTGAAACGGATAACAAAACTTTGATTTGCAATGACTGCTTCTTTTCATCTTTAATATTGGTATCAATATCGGTTATTGGTCACATAAGTTTTAAAATATCAGCATATCGGATATCGGCCAAAATTCCAACATCGTGCATCCCTACTAACAGGTATTTTTTGCTCCCTGCTGTAAAACTGATTTCTTGGTGGATGTGAGACGTGAAAACAAAGAAACGGTGAACTTTTCCCAGCGTCTGCAGGCGGCAGCATCGGACGCTCTCTCACCACCAACAGCTGCACGAGCGTTTAAACATCATCACATCTGACGGGACCAAACATCTGCTGGCCTCACTTCACCTCACAGGAACTCCGGGAATCTCCTTTAAGATTCCTGCAACTGCCTCAAGGACTCCAGGAACATCCCAGGCTGCCTCAAGGATTCATGGAATGCCCTGAAGGACATCCAAGGATTTCTAGGACCGTGCCAGCAGCACAATAAACAAAAACAAATAAACAAACACAGGAGAAACAGAAATGATTGTTTAGTCTATGACAGGGGTCAACAATGGCTCTCAATAACGACTACACGGTAAAAAAAATGAAATAAAATCTGTATAATTTACGGTGAAAAACTGGCACCTGTAGTTGTCATTTTTTTCACCGTAAAATTTACAGTGAGGATGTAACCGTATGCTATTTTTGCACCCATAAATTTAACAGTACACAAGTGTTATTTATTTACGGTATTTTCTTGCAATAATTACAGTTAAAACTATACAAAAAATTGTTTTTACTGGAAATATTCATTAAATTTACAGTGAAAAACTGACAGCTTATCACACTATAAATTACGTTGGCAATGTATAAATTATTATGGTATGCCGTTTTGGTAACCGTAACTTTAGCAGTACAGAAATGTTATTTATTCATGGTAGTTTGCTGCAAAAACAACAGATAAATACTAAAAAATTGGCAGCTGTAGTTGACACATTAACTGTAATTTTTACGGTGAGCAGCTGCCAGTTTTTCACCGTAAAAATGATAAAGAGCTGAGTAATATTTCACAAATATATACCAAATGTAGGTTTTAGCTGTTTTTCATTGGAATGATTGCAATAATTTTTTACAAGTAAAAATACCAATAATCTATTTCTCGTCTCATTAGTTTGGAAATTCAGGGTTTCTTCTGCAACTCACGTTCTTAAAAGAGCAAAATTCCATCAAGAAAAATGGAACTATCTGTTTTTTTGCAAAGGTTTTATGTTTTTGCTTTGTTTTGTTTTCCAAAACCTAAAAGTCAAAATAAAACTGTGGTTCTTACAAATTTAATAAAGTAAGTTTTTCTCAAAAATTAAAGTTATAATTTTTTTAAAAAATGGTGAATTAAATATTTGCGGCTCTGGACGACTATCATTTGGCCGGGTTGGGGCAAAAATGTCTCTTTGGACTGTAAAGGTTGCAGACCACTGGTCTATGAAGAATAGGTAAGTAAATCAATAAATAAACATAAATATTGTTCACAAATAATGCTTTAAGCAATTTGGTTCAAGTTAATATGTTAAATAGATACATGATTTCAGGGTTTTCTGTTTTTTTGTGGTGGATTGAAATAAAGAATCTCTCTTGCAAGGTAGTCTAGCGGGTATTTTATTTTCCATTGTTTTGTTTTTTTTTTTAGCTTATGTTTGGGATAAATCATTTTGAAACAGAAAAGGGGCCGTTTAAGTTATTTTTTTCTTTCTACTTTTTTTCATTCGTATTTTTGAATGACTTTTGTTGTTGTTGATTTGTCTCAAGAGTTAACAAAATAAAAATAAAATAGTTTTTAATACATTTATTTGGACCCATTCAATTACTGAACTAAACACAGACGGAAAAAGAGAAAAAAATCTGCTGATTCGTGTTTACTTTGATCCAGAGAAAATATAAATATCGATCCTGTGATTTAGTGTCTTTAAAAAACAATAAAAACCGTTAAATATCGACTAGTTTTACTGCGATCACTTTTCTGGTGAGGTAACGGTCAGACGCCGGTGGGCGGGCACAAGACCGCATCTGAAGCTGTGATTGGCTGAGAGCTCTGTGGAGGCGGGAAAGTCTTGAAGAAAAAGAGCGGTGATTGGCTGAGGTTGGAAGCGTCGCGCGCATGATCAGCCGGTTAATTAGACGCCGGTTTGAGGGTTCAAACAGAGTAACGAGGTGCTGCGGTGCTGAGCGGAGCAACGCGGCGGGGAACGAGGGAAAAGCGAGCAGCCTGAAGGTCGCGGTGGGTGGATTACCTCAGTCTGGGACCATGGTTCAGCACACGGAGCCTGCGGGGGCGGGGATTCACACCGGGTCCCGCGAGGCGGCTGACCCCGAGGAGAGCGAGCCGTTGGCGGCTTCGGTCTGCAGTCCAGCGCCGCTGAAGCCGGACTGGTGTAAAACCGCCACGGGGCACATAAAACGGCCCATGAACGCGTTCATGGTCTGGTCCAAGATCGAGAGGAGGAAGATCATGGAGCAGTCTCCGGACATGCACAACGCGGAGATCTCCAAGCGGCTCGGGAAGCGCTGGAAAATGCTCAAAGACACCGAGAAGATCCCGTTCATCCGGGAGGCGGAGCGGCTCCGGCTCAAGCACATGGCCGATTACCCGGACTACAAGTACCGGCCCAAGAAGAAGCCCAAGACGGACGGCTGCGCGTTTCCCGCGGGGAAGCCGGCGGCTCCGTCCCCGGAGAAAAGCGGCGTCAGACCGGTCAGCAAAAACCCCGCCGCCGCCAAGAAAGTGTCCAAGTTGAAGCCGAGCAAGCCGGTGGTGGTGTCCGGCAGGGCGGGCGCCCACCTCCCGCAGCACCAGCTCCCGGACCCCCGGTACCGGTACGTGCTGACCTCCAGCTTTAAGAGCGTTAAACGGGACTTCACTGACGATGAGGAGGAGGAGGACGATGATGATGAAGACGACTCCGAGGAGGAGGAGGAGGAGGAGGAGGAATACAAAGCGGAGGAGGAAGACGAACCGTCCCGGTTCAGTCTCGCCAAAGTCCCGTCCGGCCGGAATCCGAGCTCCACGGAACCGGGCGGGACCGGCGTGTCGGGCCGGCTCTTCTACAGCTTCAAGAACATCACCCGGCAGGGCGCGAGCACCTCCCCCTACCCGGCCTCGCTGTCGCCGGCGTCCTCGTCCAGGTCCGGCTCCACCTCGTCCTGCTGCGGGGAGGACCTGGACGACATCCCCGCGGAGGGGGCGGACCTCGCCCCGAGCCTCCTGGGCGGCTTCAGCTCCTCCTCCGACCCCTGGAACTGCTCCTCCGGCGGGGGCGGGGGCGGGGGCGCGGCCGCGGGCAGCCTCAGCCTGTCTCTGGTGGACAAGGACCTGGACTCGTGCGGCAGCGAGGGCAGCCTCGGCTCCCACTTCGACTTCCCGGATTACTGCACCCCCGAGCTGAGCGAGATGATCGCCGGGGACTGGCTGGAGGCCAACTTCTCAGACCTGGTGTTCACTTACTGAGCCACTCACCGGGGGGGGGTCAGTATGCCTGCCCCGGAGCCGGCTCTGGAGGGTCACGGAGAACCAGAGCCAGGCAGGTACCGGGGAGGCGTGGCCGCTGCTGCCCGGGCTCAGCGCGCGGGGGGCGGCTTGGACTCCGTAATGAAATGACACCAACAGGGTTTTATGGATTCAGTTTTTTGTGTTGTCGGGTCTGACCCAGCACCCGGACTATGCATTCCCACACGGACCCACGCAGAACTGTGAGCAGGACTTGAGGATTTTCTTTTTTAAAGGGACAGTGCACCCACAGAATGATGGTCCTTCATCTTCTCCTCATCCTCACGCTGAGCAAGACTGGAGCACTTTTAATATCTCAAATGCAGCCGGAGATCTGGGGGGGTCGTGTTCCCCCAACATTCATATAATGGAGTTCAGCAGCAACTGAACCAAAAAGGTCCATAAAAGTCCACAAAAACTTGTTAATATTCCTCCAAACTGCTCGTCCAACGTGATCCACGTGTCCTGAGTGTAAACAGCGAATTTCTTCTTCTATGCTTGCATTATCGGCAGAGTAGGCACCGAACGCCGCTTCTGTCCTGAACTCACAAACACACAAATGTAGTACTGTTTAGGCTACAAAAATATACTAAATTGTGTTGTTTCCAGTAAATTCTGTACGCTACCAATAGGGCTGGAAAAAAAATCGATACACTGAAATATCGTGATATTTTCACATGTAGATTTCATATAGTTTCAAAAATGCAGTAATGACCTATTTTATTGAAATCTAGAGATTTCGTCGGTAAAATAGATCAATACTGCATTTTTACATATCGATATATCAGCATAAGAAAATATCGCGATATTTCAGTGTATCGATTTTTTTTTTCTTCCCCCCAGCCCTAGCTACCAACTCAGGACGCTTGGATTACATTGGACGAGCAGTATGGAGGAATATTGGGATGCACGATATTAGGGCTGTGAAAAAATATCGATACACTGAAATATCGTGATATTGTCACATGCAGATTTAGTATAGATATTTAAAAATGCAAAATTGATCTATTTACCAACGAAATCTCACGAGATTTTGTTATCTTACAAATTTTCGTGAGATTTCATAAAATCCGCAAGATTTCGTCGGCAAAGTAGATTGATACCGCATTTTTAAATATCAGTATATCGGCATTATAAAAATATCAGGATATTTCAGTGTATCTATTTTTTTGCCAGCCCTACACGATGTAATCGGCCTTAAAGCTGAGTATCGCACATCGTCCACACCACCGATATTTAACCGATCAGCCCACTGTTTCTAAAGTCTAAAAAACCCCAAATTTCTCTTTTTCAGACTTGTGATTAGCGGTGGGAAAAAATATTGAGTATTGCGATATTTTTATATGCTGACACCATATTATAAAAACGCAGCATCGATCTATTTTACTAATGAAATCTCACGATAATTCATCGTTCCGTTACGAAATCTCACAAGAATTCACAAAATATCGTGAGATTTTTTTTTAACAGAACGATGAAATTTTGCGAGATTTTGTTCGTAAAATAGCTCAATACAGCATTTTTAAATATCAAAATGATATTTGCATATGAAAATATCGCAATATTGTAGTGTATCTTTTTTTTTTTTTCCAACTTGTATTTTTCAAAGTGTCAGAAACGGATATCAAACTGCTATTTGTACTGACTCATTTTTTTCAGCTTTAATATCGGTATCGATATCTGTTATCGGCCACATGAATGTTAATGTATCAGATTTGGGCCAAAATTCCAAAATCGTGCATCTCTAGTGGAATATTGACAAGTTTTTGAGGACTTTTCTGGATCTCCGGCTGCATTTGAGATATTTAAAAGTGCTCCTGAGTCTTGAGGATGAGGAGAAGATGAAGGACCTTCCTTCTGTGGGTGTACTGTCCCTTTAACGTCATGCTTTTGGGTTTTGCTGCAGCTCGTGAGCACAGGTGTGTGCCAGGAAGCATTTTTGATATTTCCAGAACCAAACATACCTCATCTTTTTACGAATATCCAGAATAAAACTATTTTCAGGCTTATTTTTGTACAGTCAAAGGGAATGTCAGGCACTTCTTCCACTCTTACCCCGGATATTATTTGTTCCTGAGCATGTGAGGGTTCAACCCCGCCAGCCTGCCTTGCTTTAATGCCTTGCAGTTGTTTTAAAGAGCGTACAGACAGATGTTTACTGGGAGGACTGGTCAGACTGTGTATGTGTTGTGTCAGATAGCTCGAGTTTAGGACTTCTAGTGTATTTGGATGTGAATGAGTCGCTGACAGCAGGAGAGAAACTGGGTTTTCGGTTATTTTAGGACCACTTCATCAGCAGCGCGTTTGTTTTTTGCTCATTATTTTTGTGCAATATAAAAAGAAAAAGTGAAAGATTGGTTCTGAGTTTGTTTGTAGCAGAAGAGAAACTGCTGAACTTGTCCTTTATGATAAAGTCTGGATGTGACTCTGAATAAATCAGCTGGAACTGAGTGCGGTTATTGATCTTTTGTTCACCACAGATGATTGGTTGTTCCATTCTGGGCTCTAATTGGCTGCTTGGTGGCCACTTAAAAGGTCAAATAGGCCTTTTAATCTTTTTTATATATCACCTTGCAGATTTGGGTCTGTGAGGATTCGTAAACTTCCTCAGTTATACGATAAAATAACAAAATGGTGCTAAGTTTTTTTTTTTTAAAAGCAAACGTGTCAGATATTAAGTTTTGGTTTACTGAGATGATCAACTGGACTGATGCGAGTTTGCTGTAGGGCAGCGGTTCTCCACCTTTTTCCAAACTGGTCCAGGTTCCAGTCCAAACTGGTCCAGGATCCAGGTTCCAGTCCAAACTGGTCCAGGTTCATCTTTAACTCTGTATCAGTGTAATGATCATTTCTGGTTTCTTTCTTTAATAACTAAAGCAAATCCAGCTGCTTTAACAGACTGAACCTGTAAAATGTGGCTGATAAACATGAATAACATCATATAACATATATTCTGAGATGGTCACAAACACATTTATATCACACGTATAATTCATGGAAGAAAATCAGACTCCTACAAGAACAAATCAGAATTAGACTATAAACACAAAATCTACAACATTTTACTACAAAAAGAGGAACAACAGAAAAAACTGATGGAAACTGATTTAAAAAAGAGATAAAATGCTGCAGTAATAGATCACATTGGAAATAAAAAGGCTCAGTTTAAATAATCTGTAAAAACCTGGATTTTATTTGTTTAGACAGAAAATGAAAGCACAAAATTTCATTTAACAATTTATTAATTTAAACTTTTCTTAGAATTTTTTAAAGAACTTCCAAACATAACAGACATTTTCTGCATCAACAGCTGATTTTCTCTGTTTTTTTCTTAAAAATTCTTTCTTTCCAACGAGTGTTAGATGTTTGTTTCTAGATGAAGCTGCAGATGCTTCAGGGCTTCTGTTAGCGTTAGCATTAGCGTTAGCGTAACGCATTAGCATTAGCATGAGCTGGTCTCCATCCATCTTCCAGCTCTGCTTTGTTATCTCCACTCTCTAATCCGTATTTAATAACCTGGAGTGGATTTTTGCCTCTTTAGGGTTTGGGACCATTTTTATCTTCAATATTTAGTTTTATTTCGTCTTTACAACGTTAGCTACATGCTAGCAGCTAGCTGAGTGTCTTCTTCTGCTTGTTTGTTGAACTCTGACAAAATAGCGCCACCAGTTGGGGGAGGCTACATTACAACTCATCCAGTCATAAATAACAGTAGAAATATACGGTCCTCGCGGCCTCTAGGTGGCGCTGGAGGCCTGAGGTTTGGCCCCCACGGTTAAGAATCACTGCTGTATAAATGTGTGATACTGCAAGATTTGATATCAATCCGATACCAAGCAAATTAAGGGCTAGTACCGTCTTTTTCTATACTTTTTAATTGGGCGGTCAAATTAACAGATGTGTGCAATTACTTTAACTTATTAATGCATAAACAACCAAAATGATACTTCCCATAAAAATGTGAACTTGGTTTGTCTCTGTGAGAGAAGCTGATATTTGACATGTAGATACTTTGTCACCAAGCAGCAGCAACGATGAGTCTACCCGGAAGAAGTCATTATTGTAGTTCTTCCTTCATCCACGAGGGGCTGCAAAGGAGGACCTGGGTTCAAGTCCACGACACGACATTCAGGTGAACCACTGTGGACCCCTGAGCAAGGTCCTTAACCCCCCACCAACTGCCCCCCGGGCGCTTTAACTAGCAGCCCCCTGCTCTCTGGTACTCACAGTACAGAGATGGTGACATGCAGAGCCCTAATTTCCCCTCAGAGATCAAAACTGTACAAAAAAACCAGCAAATCCCAACTTCACAGCAGAATCAACATGTTTACAGCAGAAATAATCATTTTTACAGCAGAAATAAACACTTTTACAGCAGAAATAAACATGTTTACAGCAGAAATAAACATTTACAGCAGAAATAAACACTTTTACAGCAGAAATAAACATGTTAACAGCAGAAATAAACACTTTTACAGCAGAAATACACGTTTACAGCAGAAATAAACATTTACAGCAGAAATAAACACTTTTACAGCAGAAATAAACATGTTAACAGCAGAAATAAACACTTTTACAGCAGAAATACACGTTTACAGCAGAAATAAACATTTACAGCAGAAATAAACACTTTTACAGCAGAAATAACATTTACAGCAGAAATAAACGTTTACAGCAGAAATTAACATGTTTACAGTCTGGTTCAAACATTTTAGGTTTAATAGGTCAAGTTTACCATCATGTCAACGGTGAGGGGGGGTGTATTTTTTTGTAACTCATCTGTTTAGATTTAATTTTAAGATTTAATCTTGAAATTACACATAATTAGGGGGCGTGTCCTTTTGATTGACATGCAGCAGACTGGATGTCGACCTGCCGGCTGGTGGCTAACAGTTAGCTCCTCGCTAGCTCCCAGTCAGGTCTCAGTCTGTAGCAAAACGGTGGTTTTTAGTCAGATAACAGCAAGTCTAAGCGCGTCTGACCTTTACCTGCCGCTTAGGAGGCTAATCTTCGTTAGCTCCTGTTAGTTTCCAGTTAGCTCGGTTAGCATTTAGCCCAGAGTACGCCAGCTGTCAATCATTTGCCCCGCTGCTCGGAGCGGCCTTGCCTTTGCCCATTTTGGTATTTTTCAAGAGTGACGACACACGTGACACGGAAAGATGGCGACGGTAGAACACGCCCACCTGGCTTCACTTTTAGCTTCGTCCCGCTCTGTTAGCGCTCTGTTAGCGCTCTGTTAGCACTCTGTTGGCGCTCTGTTAGCGCTCTGTTAGCGCTCTGTTAGCGCTCTGTTAGCGCTCTGTTAGCGCTCTGTTGGCGCTCTGTTGGCGCTCTGTTAGCGCTCTGTTAGCGCTCTGTTAGCGCTCTGTTAGCGCTCTGTTAGCGCTCTGTTAGCGCTCTGTGATCATCACCAAGGTGAACCGGATCCACTAAAAAGCACAGATCCTCCTTATTTATTGAGTTTGGGATAGTTTAGAGCTTTATTTAGAATTTTATATTTAGTGTTTAGAAACAAAGTCTGAGTTTGGGTTTATCTGACTGAGAGAAGCTGATTTAGAAAAAATGGGGGCCTAACTGAATCCATGTAAAACCACTTTATCCTCCGGATTTATGACGATTCTGATAGTTTTAAAGGAATATTCCCCCCACATAATGATGTAACTTTATCTTCCACTTCCCCTCATGGTGAGAAAGACTCTGCAGCACTTTTTAATATCTCAAATGCAGCCGGTGATCAGGAAGCTTCTCGTTTCCCCCCAACTTTCATATAATGGAGTTCACCGGAGACCGAACCAAAAAGGTCCATAAAAGTCCACAAAAACGTGTCAATATTCCTCCATACTGCTCGTCCAATGTGATCCAAGTGTCCTGAGTGGGTAGCGTCCAGAATTTACTGGAAACCATCATTTAGTAGATTTTTAGAGACTAAACAGTAGAACATCTGTGGGTGGAATATTCCTTTAAGACTAACACTGAAGTATTGATATAACTGCACTCGTATTGATTGATATTGATGCCAACATTGGCATAAATATTATCAGTATTTGTATTGATCTGCCCACATTAGTTTGCTGTACAGGTCAAATCCGTGTGAATTAAAACACGTACAGGGACATGGACCACTTTCTCTCAGTCCCTGTCAGCATCAGAACCTCGTCTGGATTAAAATGCTTTATAATAACCGGTGTGAACTGGTCCTGAGCCAAACTCAATCTGAATGGCTGGAGGAAGACTACCTGCTCTTCGTCACAGCCATCAGCTCAGAGAGGAAGAGGAAGATCTGATCAGAATTCCAGATGTTTTCTCATAAAACTCTTTTGATTCGACATTTTTTCTCTCAGATGGATAAAAACATCAGATGTTAAACGTTGATGGAAGAAAAACTGTAGGAAAACTTCCATCCTCTTCCTCCCCTGATGAAGACCTTAAAGTCTCTCTGGAAAACAGCCCATGTGACCCACAATGCAACGCTGCAGCCGAGTTGAGTCTGAGGGGTCACGGCGGTGATCTCCGTCTGTTTTAACAACTGCAGCTGATTATCGGGAGGCGGAGCCGAGGCTGAGGAAGAGCAGGGAGAGCCTTCATCAGAGGAGACGTTTGTGTTTTCATAAAGCCGACGGGAAGCGGCAGCAGTTAAAATGCTCCAGAAACGGCTCCACAGTCATGAAACATGCCGTGTTCTCGGGTTCCTGCAGACCTCAGCTCCTCCCGAGACATTCGCACACATTTGGAAACACTCGACCTGAATATTCAGAGAGCAATGAGTCAGCGGGAACGGCTTCAATCAGAAAAGCCGCCTCACGCGCCGCAAAAGCAGGTTTCAGCTTCCTCCACCGTTCAATCAGGTTACACAGACCAGAGTCTGCCGCCCCCCTCAGGGAGGAATCAGCTCAGGACTGAGTCTACCGGACCGTCCTGGTGTGAAAGTACCAAAGTGGACAAGAGTTCAAGTGCACTTCATGACACAACGTACGCAGAGAAGGCCCAGGCGGGATGTGATCCCCAGACTCCCGGGTGAGAGTCACGCCCAGGCGGGATGTGATCCCCAGACTCCCGGGTGAGAGTCACGCCCAGGCGGGATGTGAACCCCAGACTCCCGGGTGAGAGTCACGCCCAGGCGGGATGTGATCCCCAGACTCCCGGGTGAGAGTCACGCCCAGGCGGGATGTGAACCCCAGACTCCCGGGTGAGAGTCACGCCCAGGCGGGATGTGATCCCCAGACTCCCGGGTGAGAGTCACGCCCAGGCGGGATGTGATCCCCAGACTCCCGGGTGAGAGTCACGCCCAGGCGGGATGTGAACCCCAGACTCCCGGGTGAGAGTCACGCCCAGGCGGGATGTGATCCCCAGACTCCCGGGTGAGAGTCATGCCCAGGCGGAATGTGATCCCCAGACTCCCGGGTGAGAGTCATGCCCAGGTGGGATGTGATCCCCAGACTCCCGGGTGAGAGTCATGCCCAGGTGGGATGTGATCCCCAGACTCCCGGGTGAGAGTCATGCCCAGGTGGGATGTGATCCCCAGACCCCCGGGTGAGAGTCACGCCCAGGCGGGATGTGATCCCCAGACTTCCAGGTGAGAGTCATGCCCAGGCGGGATGTGATCCCCAGACTCCCGGGTGAGAGTCATGCCCAGGCGGGATGTGAACCCCAGACACCCGGGTGAGAGTCATGCCCAGGCGGGATGTGATCCCCAGACTCCCGGGTGAGAGTCACGCCCAGGCGGGATGTGATCCCCAGACTCCCGGGTGAGAGTCACGCCCAGGCAGGATGTGATCCCCAGACTCCCGGGTGAGAGTCACGCCCAGGCGGGATGTGATCCCCAGACTCCCGGATGAGAGTCGTACCCATGCGGGATGTGATCCCCAGACTCCCGGATGAGAGTCGTACCCATGCGGGATGTGAACCCCAGACTCCCGGGTGAGAGTCATGCCCAGGCGGGATGTGAACCCCAGACTCCCGGGTGAGAGTCATGCCCAGGCGTGATGTGAACCCCAGACTCCCGGGTGAGAGTCATGCCCAGGTGGGATGTGATCCCCAGACTCCCGGGTGAGAGTCATGCCCAGGCGGGATGTGAACCCCAGACTCCCGGGTGAGAGTCATGCCCAGGCGGGATGTGAACCCCAGACTCCCGGGTGAGAGTCATGCCCAGGCGGGATGTGATCCCCAGACTTCCAGGTGAGAGTCATGCCCAGGTGGGATGTGATCCGCAGACTCCCGGGTGAGAGTCATGCCCAGGTGGGATGTGATCCCCAGACCCCCGGGTGAGAGTAATGCCCAGGCGGGATGTGAACCCCAGACTCCCGGGTAAGAGTCATGCCCAGGCGGGATGTGAACCCCAGACTCCCGGGTGAGAGTCATGCCCAGGCGGGATGTGATCCCCAGACTCCCGGGTGAGAGTCACGCCCAGGCGGGATGTGATCCCCAGACTCCCGGATGAGAGTCGTACCCATGCGGGATGTGATCCCTAGACTCCCGGATGAGAGTCGTACCCATGCGGGATGTGATCCCCAGACTCCCGGATGAGAGTCGTACCATGCGGGATGTGAACCCCAGACTCCCGGGTGAGAGTCATGCCCAGGCGGGATGTGAACCCCAGACTCCCGGGTGAGAGTCATGCCCAGGCGTGATGTGAACCCCAGACTCCCGGGTGAGAGTCATGCCCAGGTGGGATGTGATCCCCAGACTCCCGGGTGAGAGTCATGCCCAGGCGGGATGTGAACCCCAGACTCCCGGGTGAGAGTCATGCCCAGGCGTGATGTGAACCCCAGACTCCCGGGTGAGAGTCATGCCCAGGCGGGATGTGATCCCCAGACTTCCAGGTGAGAGTCATGCCCAGGTGGGATGTGATCCCCAGACTCCCGGGTGAGAGTCATGCCCAGGTGGGATGTGATCCCCAGACCCCCGGGTGAGAGTAATGCCCAGGCGGGATGTGAACCCCAGACTCCCGGGTGAGAGTCATGCCCAGGCGGGATGTGAACCCCAGACTCCCGGGTGAGAGTCATGCCCAGGCGGGATGTGATCCCCAGACTCCCGGATGAGAGTCGTACCCATGCGGGATGTGATCCCCAGACTCCCGGGTGAGAGTCGTACCCATGCGGGATGTGAACCCCAGACTCCCGGGTGAGAGTCACGCCCAGGCGGGATGTGAACCCCAGACTCCCGGGTGAGAGTCATGCCCAGGCGTGATGTGAACCCCAGACTCCCGGGTGAGAGTCATGCCCAGGCGGGATGTGATCCCCAGACTCCCGGGTGAGAGTCACACCCAGGCGGGATGTGATCCCCAGACTCCCGGGTGAGAGTCACGCCCAGGCGGGATGTGATCCCCAGACTGCCGGGTGAGAGTCACGCCCATGCGGGATGTGATCCCCAGACTCCCGGGTGAGAGTCACGCCCAGGCGGGATGTGAACCCCAGACTCCCGGGTGAGAGTCGTACCCATGCGGGATGTGATCCCCAGACTCCCGGGTGAGAGTCATGCCCAGGCGGGATGTGATCCCCAGACTCCCGGGTGAGAGTCACACCCAGGCGGGATGTGATCCCCAGACTCCCGGGTGAGAGTCACGCCCAGGCGGGATGTGATCCCCAGACTGCCGGGTGAGAGTCATGCCCATGCGGGATGTGATCCCCAGACTCCCGGGTGAGAGTCACGCCCAGGCGGGATGTGATCCCCAGACTCCCGGGTGAGAGTCACGCCCAGGCGGGATGTGAACCCCAGACTCCCGGGTGAGAGTCGTACCCATGCGGGATGTGATCCCCAGACTCCCGGATGAGAGTCGTACCCATGCGGGATGTGATACCCAGACTCCCGGGTGAGAGTCACGCCCAGGCGGGATGTGATCCCCAGACTCCCGGATGAGAGTCATACCCATGCGGGATGTGATCCCCAGACTCCCGGGTGAGAGTCACGCCCAGGCGGGATGTGATCCCCAGACTCCCGGATGAGAGTCACGCCCAGGCGGGATGTGATCCCCAGACTCCCGGATGAGAGTCACGCCCAGGCGGGATGTGATCCCCAGACTCCCGGGTGAGAGTCACGCCCAGGCGGGATGTGATCCCCAGACTCCCGGGTGAGAGTCGCGCCCGGCGGGATGTGATCCCCAGACTCCCGGGTGAGAGTCACGCCCAGGCGGGATGTGATCCCCAGACTCCCGGGTGAGAGTCACGCCCAAGCGGGATGTGATCCCCAGACTCCCGGGTGAGAGTCACGCCCAGGCGGGATGTGATCCCCAGACTCCCGGGTGAGAGTCACGCCCAGGCGGGATGTGATCCCCAGACTCCCGGGTGAGAGTCACGCCCAGGCGGGATGTGATCCCCAGACTCCCGGGTGAGAGTCACGCCCAGGCGGGATGTGATCCCCAGACTCCCGGGTGAGAGTCACGCCCCGGCGGGATGTGATCCCCAGACTCCCGGGTGAGAGTCACGCCCAAGGCGGGATGTGATCCCCAGACTCCCGGGTGAGAGTCATGCCCAGGCGGGATGTGATCCCCAGACTCCCGGGTAAGAGTCACGCCCAGACTGACTTTTTTTTGGGGGGGGGGGGGGGGGGGTGTTCTGTGAAAAAGTCAGAATTTTGACTTTAATGGCTTTTTTTTTTTTTCTGGCCCTAATCCTCTTCAGTAGTTTTGTTTTCCAAAACGTAAAAGTCAAAATAAAACTGTGGTTCTTTAAAAATGGCAACAAATTTCATAAATTTAGTGTTTATCAAAAATTACAAGTTGTCTTTTGAAAAAGGTCCCTGGTTCCTGGTTCCTAGTTTCTGGTTCCTGGTCCCTGGTTCCTGACCCCTAGTCCCTGGTTCCTGGTTCCTGACCCATGGTTCCTGGTCCCTAGTTCCTGGTCCTGGTTTACAGTTTACATCCTAAAACACAAGATCCTGAACCAGGTCCAGGTCTGAACCAGGTCTGAACCAGGTCCAGGTCTGAGTCTGGGAGGAAGGCAGAACTTCATGACTCGCTCTCACAGCCTGAGGCAGCGAGGGGGGGGGGGGGGGCAGGAAGCAGGCGCCTGCCCCCGTCTGACCCCGTCTGGAGTCTGGACCAGGTCTCCCGTTTCACCAGAGCCTTCATCACAGTCTTCATCAGTTTTCACAGATTCAGACCCAGACCTGGACCCGGATCCAGACTCAGACCCGGATCCAGGACGGCTGTTTGTCTGTTTGTTTACAGAACTGTTTATTCCGTCGCTGAGAAATAAACAAGTAAAACCAAAACAAACAAAACAAACAAACTCAGATAAACAACAACTTTATTTTATTAAAATTAATTTAAAAAAACTTTTTAAATTCAATCTTACAGATAAATCAGCTGTTTTCTTCAGTTCTGCTGAGACCGGTGGAGAACCTGGACCAGAACTGATTCTCTGCCTCCTCGGACCATCAGAACCCGGAGAGATCTGGATCTGGATCTGGACCAGATCTGGATCTGGATCTGGATCTGGATCTGGACCTGGATCTGGATCTGGATCTGGATCTGGATCTGGACCTGGATCTGGATCTGGACCAGATCTGGATCTGGATCTGGATCTGGATCTGGACCTGGATCTGGATCCGGACCTGGATCTGGATCTGGATCTGGATCTGTTGATCTGACCTGGATCTGGATCTGGATCTGGATCTGGACCTGGATCTGGATCTGGACCAGATCTGGATCTGGATCTGGATCTGTATCTGGATCTGGACCTGGATCTGGATCCGGACCTGGATCTGGATCCGGACCTGGATCTGGACCTGGATCTGGATCTGGATCTGGATCTGGACCTGGATCTGGACCTGGATCTGGACCTGGATCTGGATCTGGACCTGGACCTGGACCTGGATCTGGACCTGGACCTGGACCTGGATCTGGATCTGGACTTGGATCTGGATCCGGACCTGGATCTGGAGCTGGACCTGGACCTGGATCTGGACCTGGACCTGGACCTGGACCTGGACCTGGACCTGGACCTGGATCTGGACCTGGATCTGGACTTGGATCTGGATCCGGACCTGGATCTGGAGCTGGACCTGGACCTGGATCTGGACCTGGACCTGGACCTGGATCTGGACCTGGATCTGGACTTGGATCTGGATCCGGACCCGGACCTGGATCTGGATCTGGACTTGGACTTGGATCTGGATCCGGACCCGGACCTGGATCTGGATCTGGACTTGGACCTGGATCTGGATCGTCTCCAGACTCAGAAATCTGCGGATAATTGAGACCAGCCCCGGGGCATTCTGGGTAACGAGAGGACAAGTTCGCGCTGACGTCACGACGACGTTTGAAAGGAGAAAATGATTTAAGGCAGCAGAGGCCGTAAATCCTGGACCCGGTCCAGACCCGAGACCCTTTTCCAGCTGCACGGACCGGGTCCGGGTTCTGATCTGACCCTGGTCCGGGTTCTGATCTGATCCTGGTCTGGGTTCTGGTCTGATCCTGGTCTGGGTTCTGGTCTGATCCGGGTCTGGGTTCTGGTCTGATCCTGGTCCGGGTTCTGGTCTGATCCTGGTCTGGGTTCTGGTCTGATCCTGGTCTGGGTTCTGGTCCGGGTTCTGGTCTGATCCTGGTTCGGGTTCTGGTCTGATCCTGAACTGGGTTCTGGTCTGATCCTGATCTGGGTTCTGATCTGATCCTGGTCCGGGTTCTGGTCTGATCCTGGTGTGGGTTCTGGTCTGGGTTCTGGTCTGATCCTGGTCTGGGTTCTGGTCCGGGTTCTGGTCTGATCCTGGTCCGGGTTCTGGTCCGGGTTCTGGTCTGATCCTGAACTGGGTTCTGGTCTGATCCTGGTCTGGGTTCTGATCTGATCCTGGTCTGGGTTCTGGTCTGATCCTGGTCTGGGTTCTGGTCTGATCCTGATCTGGGTTCTGATCTGATCCTGGTCTGGGTTCTGGTCCGGGTTCTGGTCTGATCCTGGTCTGGGTTCTGATCTGACCCTGGTCCGGGTTCTGATCTGATACTGGTCTGGGTTCTGATCTGACCCTGGTCCGGGTTCTGATCTGATACTGGTCTGGGTTCTGATCTGACCCTGGTCCGGGTTCTGATCTGATACTGGTCTGGGTTCTGGTCTGATCCTGGTCCGGGTTCTGATCTGATCCTGGTCTGGGTTCTGGTCTGGGTTCTGGTCTGGGTTCTGGTCTGATCCGGGTCTGGGTTCTGATCTGACCCTGGTCCGGGTTCTGATCTGATACTGGTCTGGGTTCTGATCTGACCCTGGTCCGGGTTCTGATCTGATACTGGTCTGGGTTCTGATCTGACCCTGGTCCGGGTTCTGATCTGATACTGGTCTGGGTTCTGGTCTGATCCGGGTCTGGGTTCTGATCTGATCCTGGTCTGGGTTCTGGTCTGATCCGGGTCCGGGTTCTGGTCTGATCCTGGTCCGGGTTCTGGTCTGATCCTGGTCCGGGTTCTGGTCTGATCCAGGTCCGGGTCCAGGCTGGAACAGGAAACGGTTCTTATGGAAATCAGGATCAGATTAACAGAACAAAGCGGGACAGCGTGGAGCCGGGAGAGGAGCAGAACCTCCCCCGGACCCCCAGCTGGGTCATCCAGTCAGTGGACCGGTCTGTGAGGTCGGGTAGACCAGTGATCCTTAACCTGGTCCAAGCTCGGGCCTCCAGCGCCACCTAGAGGCCGCGAGGACCATGAGGACCGTGTATTTACTGTTATTTATGACTGGATGAGCTGCAATGTAGCCTCCCCCCCCCCACCTAATGGCGCTTATCTGTCAGAGTTTAACAAACAAGCAGAAGAAGACACTCAGCTAGCCGCTAGCCTGTAGCTAACGTTGTAAAGAAGAATTAAAACTAAATAATGAAGATAAAAATGGTCCCAAACCCTAAAGTGGCAAAAACCCACTCCAGTTTATTAAATACGGATTAAAGAGTGGAGATAACAAAGCAGAGCTGGAAGATGGATGGAGACCAGCTCATGCTAATGCTAATGCGTTACGCTAACGCTAATGCTAACGCTAATGCGTTACGCTAACGTTAATGCTAACGCTCAATGCTAATGCTAACGCGTTACGCTAACGTTAATGCTAACGCTAATGCGTTACGCTAACGCTAACGTTAATGCTAACGCTCAATGCTAATGCTAACGCGTTACGCTAATGTTAATGCTAACGCTATCTGCAGTTTCATCCAGAAACAAACATCTAACACTCGTTGGAAAGAAAGAATTTTTAAGACAAAACAGAGAAAATCAGCTGTTGATGCAGAAAATGTCTGTTATGTTTGGAAGTTCTTTAAAAATTCTAAGAAAAGTTTAAATAAATAAATTGTTGAATGAAATTTTGTGCTTTAACTTCCTGTCTGAGCAAATAAAATCCAGGTTTTTACAGATTATTTAAACTGAGCCTTTTTATTTCCAATGTGATCTATTACTGCAGCATTTTCTCTCTTTTTTAAATCAGTTTCCATCAGTTTTTTCTGTTGTTCCTCTTTTTGTAGTAAAATGTTGTAGATTTTGTGTTTATAGCCTAATTCTGATTTGTTCTTGTAGGAGTCTGATTTTCTTCCATGAATTATACGTGTGATATAAATGTGTTTGTGACCATCTCAGAATATATTTTATATGATGTTATTCATGTTTATCAGCCACATTTTACAGGTTCAGTCTGTTAAAGCAGCTGGATTTGCTTTAGTTGTTAAAGAAAGAAACTTAATGACATTACACTGATACAGAGTTAAAATATGAATGGACCTGGACCAGTTTGGACTGAAAACTGGATCCTGGACCAGTTTGGACTGGAAACTGGATCCTGGACCAGTTTGGACTGGAACCTGGTCCCATCATGATAAAGGTGCAGAACTGCTGGTTTAATGGGCATTAAACACAATAACAGTGCAATAATGTCGGAATGACAAGTAGGAATGAGCATATCGATACCTTGGAGTCGATACTTCAATACCAGCCAGACAAAATATCGTATGCTGATTTCAAATTGACATTTAAAAATGTGTTATCAATCTTTTTTCGATCTAACAAAATCTAATTTCATTGTTCTGTTACGAAATCTTGTGAGAATTGTCTAAATATTGTGAGGTTTTGTAACAGAACAATGAAATATCGCGATATTTCAGTGTATCGATATTTTTTCCCACCCCTGTTTTTCAAAGTGTCAGAAATGGATAACAAAACTGCTATTTGCAATGACATCAGTATCGATGATATCAGTATCGATATCAGTTATCGGCCACGAGTTTTGAAATATCGGCATATCGGCCAAAATTCCAATTTTGTTTATCCCTACTTTATAACATTGATACAATATCGCAACACAAAATATCGTGATATTTTAGTGTATACATATTATCTTGCTCCCGTAGTGATGCTTCGCAGTGAGTTTTTGTTGTGTCATAAAAGAGTAAAAAGAAAAAAACAATACAAATGTATTCCATTTTAATGCCGATATCGGCCAATGATATCGGTAGGCCAGTTATATTGGACATCTCTAATTTATTTATTGTTTCCATGAGGTGTTTTTCCACATACACACCTGCAGACATGAAGAAACTGATAATTATGATGATGTCACAGTCATGCTAATGTTAGCATCTTAGCTTGGCTGCATGTGAAGATGCTTTTTTAATCCAAAGCTGCTGGTTTGAGTCCGGACTGAGAGAAAAGTGCCGCTGCGCTGCCTCAGCGTCTTATCTGCTTCCTCTCGCTGCCATTTGCATATTTTGGCGGGACCTTAAAGCGCTCTTATCGGCAGACCCGCGGCGGCTCAGGAGAACCCGCGTCACTGTTATCTAGAACATCTCATCCAAACAGTTTTTATTTTTAGATCTGAGAGCCTCAAACGCAGCGGCTGAGTTCACTGTCCGTGTGATGCGTTCACTGACATTTACACAGTGACGCATTCACTGAACTGCGGTTAAGTAAAATGTGACTTCCCGAGTTTCCCATCATGAACCAAACTTCTGTTTTCTTTACAGGTTTGTTTCATCTTTTAGATTAAAAAATAATAAAATTAATCTGGACTTCACAAATGTTTACATGTTTATAATAAAAACTGTTTTTCTGGCTTCGGGTCAGAATCCTGCAGCATGTTTATGAGGTTTGTTCTTCCGGGCGTCAGCTGGTCTGTGGCGCCACCTGCTGGACACCAACTCTCATCATCCTCTCTGCTCCAGAGACGTTCACAGACACCAGAGAAGCCGGGAAACGACAGAAAACGTCCTTCAACGCACCTCAAACTTCAGTCTGGCAACTTAGATGATCACACGTAAAAATACCTGATAGATATTGATGTTTTTGTTGTTTATTTAACAGGTTGTTTACTCACAGTTGTAGATGCACAACAACAAATAAACACAAAAAGCCAAATATTATCTGATGTAAAATAGTTGGAAAAATAAGTAAAAGGACGAATATTTGAGTAAAAAAACTGGAAAATGAGTGAATGAACATGTTTAAATAAAGAAATACAGAAATGTCACAACAAAACAAAATAAAACAAACATCACATGTTGAATTTTTTTTTTTTTTTAAGTAGTAAAAGCATTGATCGTGTGCTCTGATTGGAGCAGCTGAACTACGTAGAATGATGAGCTGCCGTCTGATTCCACCGTTTCTGAAATATTTCACATTTGTTCCGGTCGTCTGAATTTACATACAAACTCTGGAAAGACATCAACGCGTTCATACTTGGTAATATTTTTTCTGATTTTTGCATGAACTACAAAAATGTCATTTTTGGTTCTTTTAGTGAAAATGGGAAGAAGGATGAAGAAGGATCTTTTAGTGAATCTAATCCTACTTGTTGCTAAATTTCACATCCACAAATGCAAATTCACAAAATAAAAGACTGTCGAATAAAAAAACTGTCGATATTTGTACTATGTTCAATGTATTCATTTGAGTAATTACATTGTGTTTTTTTTCATTTATTTATTTATTTTTTCTCTTTTTTTATTTATTATTTTTGCATTTGTGTTTTTAATGTTCGCATTTCCTCTGGATTATTTGTTTGGTATATTTTCCTTTTTTATCATTTGCTCTTGTTTCTATGTTCGCGGACTGTCAAGAAGTCTTTTGTATTGTTGATTTGTTTGAATAAAGGTTTGGAAAAAGAAAAAGACTGTTTCTGAACAGAAAAACAAAGCTGACAGACCATAAACAGGAACTCTGACATTCACATGACGTCATCAGAGCACAGTAGATCGGATTAGACCCCCTAAACCCCAGAAAAGTGAAATTTGATGTCATAGCACCTTTAAATGTTTCAATAAACGTTTGATAAAGAAAGTGAGTTTCTGCACCAATCAGCTGCCCCGAAGCTCTGATTGACGTTTACTCAGAGCCAATGAGAGCGCAGCAGGCGTCTGTCAGCTAATCAGAAACCAGGACCAGGAGTGGAAATGAGAGCCGGTGCGGGGGGGCGGAGGAGCGGCGGGGGTCTGGAGCTGCTGCAGCCGGTTCCAGCTCCGGTCCGGTCCGGTCCGGTCCGGGTTGAGATCCTGCAGCGAGTCACCGACTACGTCCTGACCCTGCAGTCCGAGCTGGACGCCTCCTCCGCGGTCACCGCCCACACCTGGCAGGTAGGAAAGTATCGATCCGGATCCTGATGACTGATCAGCTCATTATTGATCAGTTTTCAGGTTTTTTCAGAAAGTTTGTTGGCTCAGATCCATTCAACAAATTATATAAGCGATCAATATTTTCTTCAAATGTCTGATTTTCTTCCATGAATTATACGTGTGATATAAACGTGTTTGTGACCATCTCAGAATATATGTTATATGATGTTATTCATGTTTATCAGCCACATTTTACAGGTTCAGTCTGTTAAAGCAGCTGGATTTGCTTTAGTTATTAAAGAAAGAAACCAGAAATGATCATTACACTGATACAGAGTTAAAGATGAACCTGGACCAGTTTGGACTGGAACCTGGATCCTGGACCAGTTTGGACTGGAAACTGGACCCTGGACCAGTTTGGACTGGAAACGACCAGTTTGGACTGGAAACTGGACCCTGGACCAGTTTGGACTGGAAACTGGATCCTGGACCAGTTTGGACTGGAAACTGGACCCTGGACCAGTTTGGACTGGAAACGACCAGTTTGGACTGGAAACTGGAACCTGGACCAGTTTGGACTGGAAACTGGACCCTGGACCAGTTTGGACTGGAAACGACCAGTTTGGACTGGAACCTGGATCCTGGACCAGTTTGGACTGGAACCTGGTTAATGGACCAGTTTGGACTGGAACCTGGATCCTGGACCAGTTTGGACTGGAACCTGGATCCTGGACCAGTTTGGACTGGATCCTGGACCAGTTTGGACGGGAAACTGGACCCTGGACCAGTTTGGACTGGAACCTGGATCCTGGACCAGTTTGGACTGGAAACTGGACCCCTGGACCAGTCGGGACTGGAAACTGGATCCTGGACCAGTTTGGACTGGAAACTGGATCCTGGACCAGTTTGGACTGGAAACGACCAGTTTGGACTGGAAACTGGACCCTGGACCAGTTTGGACTGGAAACTGGATCCTGGACCAGTTTGGACTGGAAACTGGATCCTGGACCAGTTTGGACTGGAAACGACCAGTTTGGACTGGAAACTGGAACCTGGACCAGTTTGGACTGGAACCTGGATCCTGGACCAGTTTGGACTGGAACCTGGATCCTGGACCAGTTTGGACTGGAAACTGGATCCTGGACCAGTTTGGACTGGAAACTGGACCCTGGACCAGTTTGGACTGGAAACGACCAGTTTGGACTGGAAACTGGAACCTGGACCAGTTTGGACTGGAAACTGGAACCTGGACCAGTTTGGACTGGTACCTGGATCCTGGACCAGTTTGGACTGGAAACTGGATCCTGGACCAGTTTGGACTGAAACTGGATCCTGGACCAGTTTGGACTGGAAACTGGACCCTGGACCAGTTTGGACTGGAAACGACCAGTTTGGACTGGAACCTGGACCCTGGACCAGTTTGGACTGGAAACTGGACCCTGGACCAGTTTGGACTGAAACGACCAGTTTGGACTGGAAACTGGAACCTGGACCAGTTTGGACTGGAAACTGGATCCTGGACCAGTTTGGACTGGAAACTGGACCCTGGACCAGTTTGGACTGGAAACGACCAGTTTGGACTGGAAACTGGAACCTGGACCAGTTTGGACTGGAAACTGGAACCTGGACCAGTTTGGACTGGTACCTGGATCCTGGACCAGTTTGGACTGGAAACTGGATCCTGGACCAGTTTGGACTGGAAACGACCAGTTTGGACTGGAAACTGGATCCTGGACCAGTTTGGACTGGAAACTGGAACCTGGACCAGTTTGGACTGGAAACTGGACCCTGGACCAGTTTGGACTGGAAACTGGATCCTGGACCAGTTTGGACTGGAAACTGGATCCTGGACCAGTTTGGACTGGAAACGACCAGTTTGGACTGGAAACTGGATCCTGGACCAGTTTGGACTGGAAACTGGAACCTGGACCAGTTTGGACTGGAACTGGATCCTGGACCAGTTTGGACTGGAACCTGGATCCTGGACCAGTTTGGACTGGAAACTGGACCCTGGACCAGTTTGGACTGGAAACTGGATCCTGGACCAGTTTGGACTGGAAACTGGACCCTGGACCAGTTTGGACTGGAAACGACCAGTTTGGACTGGAAACTGGAACCTGGACCAGTTTGGACTGGAAACTGGAACCTGGACCAGTTTGGACTGGTACCTGGATCCTGGACCAGTTTGGACTGGAAACTGGATCCTGGACCAGTTTGGACTGGAAACTGGATCCTGGACCAGTTTGGACTGGAAACTGGACCCTGGACCAGTTTGGACTGGAAACAACCAGTTTGGACTGGAAACTGGAACCTGGACCAGTTTGGACTGGAAACTGGAACCTGGACCAGTTTGGACTGGTACCTGGATCCTGGACCAGTTTGGACTGGAAACTGGATCCTGGACCAGTTTGGACTGGAAACGACCAGTTTGGACTGGAAACTGGATCCTGGACCAGTTTGGACTGGAAACTGGAACCTGGACCAGTTTGGACTGGAAACTGGACCCTGGACCAGTTTGGACTGGAAACTGGATCCTGGACCAGTTTGGACTGGAAACTGGATCCTGGACCAGTTTGGACTGGAAACGACCAGTTTGGATTGGAAACTGGATCCTGGACCAGTTTGGACTGGAAACTGGAACCTGGACCAGTTTGGACTGGAAACTGGATCCTGGACCAGTTTGGACTGGAACCTGGATCCTGGACCAGTTTGGACTGGAAACTGGACCCTGGACCAGTTTGGACTGGAAACTGGATCCTGGACCAGTTTGGACTGGAAACTGGACCCTGGACCAGTTTGGACTGGAAACGACCAGTTTGGACTGGAAACTGGAACCTGGACCAGTTTGGACTGGAAACTGGAACCTGGACCAGTTTGGACTGGTACCTGGATCCTGGACCAGTTTGGACTGGAAACTGGATCCTGGACCAGTTTGGACTGGAAACTGGATCCTGGACCAGTTTGGACTGGAAACTGGACCCTGGACCAGTTTGGACTGGAAACGACCAGTTTGGACTGGAAACTGGAACCTGGACCAGTTTGGACTGGAAACTGGAACCTGGACCAGTTTGGACTGGTACCTGGATCCTGGACCAGTTTGGACTGGAAACTGGATCCTGGACCAGTTTGGACTGGAAACGACCAGTTTGGACTGGAAACTGGATCCTGGACCAGTTTGGACTGGAAACTGGAACCTGGACCAGTTTGGACTGGAAACTGGACCCTGGACCAGTTTGGACTGGAAACTGGATCCTGGACCAGTTTGGACTGGAAACTGGATCCTGGACCAGTTTGGACTGGAAACGACCAGTTTGGACTGGAAACTGGATCCTGGACCAGTTTGGACTGGAAACTGGAACCTGGACCAGTTTGGACTGGAAACTGGATCCTGGACCAGTTTGGACTGGAACCTGGATGCTGGACCAGTTTGGACTGGAAACTGGACCCTGGACCAGTTTGGACTGGAACCTGGACCCTGGACCAGTTTGGACTGGAAACTGGACCCTGGACCAGTTTGGACTGGAACCTGGATCCTGGACCAGTTTGGACTGGAAACTGGATCCTGGACCAGTTTTGACTGGAAACTGGACCCTGGACCAGTTTGGACTGGAACCTGGATCATGGACCAGTTTGGACTGGAACCTGGATCATGGACCAGTTTGGACTGGAAACTGGATCCTGGACCAGTTTGGACTGGAACCTGGATCCTGGACCAGTTTGGGCTGGAACCTGGCTCCTGGACCAGTTTGGACTGGAAACTGGATCCTGGACCAGTTTGGACTGGAACCTGGAACCTGGACCAGTTTGGACTGGAACCTGGATCCTGGACCAGTTTGGACTGGAACCTGGTTAATGGACCAGTTTGGACTGGAACCTGGATCCTGGACCAGTTTGGACTGGAACCTGGATCCTGGACCAGTTTGGACTGGATCCTGGACCAGTTTGGACGGGAAACTGGACCCTGGACCAGTTTGGACTGGAACCTGGATCCTGGACCAGTTTGGACTGGAAACTGGACCCTGGACCAGTCGGGACTGGAAACTGGATCCTGGACCAGTTTGGACTGGAAACTGGATCCTGGACCAGTTTGGACTGGAAACGACCAGTTTGGACTGGAAACTGGACCCCTGGACCAGTTTGGACTGGAAACTGGATCCTGGACCAGTTTGGACTGGAAACTGGACCCTGGACCAGTTTGGACTGGAAACGACCAGTTTGGACTGGAAACTGGAACCTGGACCAGTTTGGACTGGAAACTGGAACCTGGACCAGTTTGGACTGGTACCTGGATCCTGGACCAGTTTGGACTGGAAACTGGATCCTGGACCAGTTTGGACTGGAAACTGGACCCTGGACCAGTTTGGACTGGAAACGACCAGTTTGGACTGGAAACTGGAACCTGGACCAGTTTGGACTGGAAACTGGAACCTGGACCAGTTTGGACTGGTACCTGGATCCTGGACCAGTTTGGACTGGAAACTGGATCCTGGACCAGTTTGGACTGGAAACTGGATCCTGGACCAGTTTGGACTGGAAACTGGACCCTGGACCAGTTTGGACTGGAAACGACCAGTTTGGACTGGAACCTGGACCCTGGACCAGTTTGGACTGGAAACTGGACCCTGGACCAGTTTGGACTGGAAACGACCAGTTTGGACTGGAAACTGGAACCTGGACCAGTTTGGACTGGAAACTGGATCCTGGACCAGTTTGGACTGGAAACTGGACCCTGGACCAGTTTGGACTGGAAACGATCTGGACCAGTTTGGACTGGAAACTGGAACCTGGACCAGTTTGGACTGGAAACTGGAACCTGGACCAGTTTGGACTGGTACCTGGATCCTGGACCAGTTTGGACTGGAAACTGGATCCTGGACCAGTTTGGACTGGAAACGACCAGTTTGGACTGGAAACTGGATCCTGGACCAGTTTGGACTGGAAACTGGAACCTGGACCAGTTTGGACTGGAAACTGGACCCTGGACCAGTTTGGACTGGAAACTGGATCCTGGACCAGTTTGGACTGGAAACTGGATCCTGGACCAGTTTGGACTGGAAACGACCAGTTGGACTGGAAACTGGATCCTGGACCAGTTTGGACTGGAAACTGGAACCTGGACCAGTTTGGACTGGAAACTGGATCCTGGACCAGTTTGGACTGGAACCTGGATCCTGGACCAGTTTGGACTGGAAACTGGACCCTGGACCAGTTTGGACTGGAAACTGGATCCTGGACCAGTTTGGACTGGAAACTGGACCCTGGACCAGTTTGGACTGGAAACGACCAGTTTGGACTGGAAACTGGAACCTGGACCAGTTTGGACTGGAAACTGGAACCTGGACCAGTTTGGACTGGTACCTGGATCCTGGACCAGTTTGGACTGGAAACTGGATCCTGGACCAGTTTGGACTGGAAACTGGATCCTGGACCAGTTTGGACTGGAAACTGGACCCTGGACCAGTTTGGACTGGAAACAACCAGTTTGGACTGGAAACTGGAACCTGGACCAGTTTGGACTGGAAACTGGAACCTGGACCAGTTTGGACTGGTACCTGGATCCTGGACCAGTTTGGACTGGAAACTGGATCCTGGACCAGTTTGGACTGGAAACGACCAGTTTGGACTGGAAACTGGATCCTGGACCAGTTTGGACTGGAAACTGGAACCTGGACCAGTTTGGACTGGAAACTGGACCCTGGACCAGTTTGGACTGGAAACTGGATCCTGGACCAGTTTGGACTGGAAACTGGATCCTGGACCAGTTTGGACTGGAAACGACCAGTTTGGATTGGAAACTGGATCCTGGACCAGTTTGGACTGGAAACTGGAACCTGGACCAGTTTGGACTGGAAACTGGATCCTGGACCAGTTTGGACTGGAACCTGGATCCTGGACCAGTTTGGACTGGAAACTGGACCCTGGACCAGTTTGGACTGGAAACTGGATCCTGGACCAGTTTGGACTGGAAACTGGACCCTGGACCAGTTTGGACTGGAAACGACCAGTTTGGACTGGAAACTGGAACCTGGACCAGTTTGGACTGGAAACTGGAACCTGGACCAGTTTGGACTGGTACCTGGATCCTGGACCAGTTTGGACTGGAAACTGGATCCTGGACCAGTTTGGACTGGAAACTGGATCCTGGACCAGTTTGGACTGGAAACTGGACCCTGGACCAGTTTGGACTGGAAACGACCAGTTTGGACTGGAAACTGGAACCTGGACCAGTTTGGACTGGAAACTGGAACCTGGACCAGTTTGGACTGGTACCTGGATCCTGGACCAGTTTGGACTGGAAACTGGATCCTGGACCAGTTTGGACTGGAAACGACCAGTTTGGACTGGAAACTGGATCCTGGACCAGTTTGGACTGGAAACTGGAACCTGGACCAGTTTGGACTGGAAACTGGACCCTGGACCAGTTTGGACTGGAAACTGGATCCTGGACCAGTTTGGACTGGAAACTGGATCCTGGACCAGTTTGGACTGGAAACGACCAGTTTGGACTGGAAACTGGATCCTGGACCAGTTTGGACTGGAAACTGGAACCTGGACCAGTTTGGACTGGAAACTGGATCCTGGACCAGTTTGGACTGGAACCTGGATGCTGGACCAGTTTGGACTGGAAACTGGACCCTGGACCAGTTTGGACTGGAACCTGGACCCTGGACCAGTTTGGACTGGAAACTGGACCCTGGACCAGTTTGGACTGGAACCTGGATCCTGGACCAGTTTGGACTGGAACCTGGATCCTGGACCAGTTTTGACTGGAAACTGGACCCTGGACCAGTTTGGACTGGAACCTGGATCATGGACCAGTTTGGACTGGAACCTGGATCATGGACCAGTTTGGACTGGAAACTGGATCCTGGACCAGTTTGGACTGGAACCTGGATCCTGGACCAGTTTGGGCTGGAACCTGGCTCCTGGACCAGTTTGGACTGGAAACTGGATCCTGGACCAGTTTGGACTGGAACCTGGAACCTGGACCAGTTTGGACTGGAACCTGGATCCTGGACCAGTTTGGACTGGAACCTGGTTAATGGACCAGTTTGGACTGGAACCTGGATCCTGGACCAGTTTGGACTGGAACCTGGATCCTGGACCAGTTTGGACTGGATCCTGGACCAGTTTGGACGGGAAACTGGACCCTGGACCAGTTTGGACTGGAACCTGGATCCTGGACCAGTTTGGACTGGAAACTGGACCCTGGACCAGTCGGGACTGGAAACTGGATCCTGGACCAGTTTGGACTGGAAACTGGATCCTGGACCAGTTTGGACTGGAACCTGGAACCTGGACCAGTTTGGACTGGAACCTGGATCCTGGACCAGTTTGGACTGGAACCTGGTTAATGGACCAGTTTGGACTGGAACCTGGATCCTTGACCAGTTTGGTCTGGAACCTGGATCCTGGACCAGTTTGGACTGGAACCTGGATCCTGGACCAGTTTGGACTGGAACCTGGATCCTGGACCAGTTTGGACTGGAACCTGGATCCTGGACCAGTTTGGACTGGAAACTGGACCCTGGACCAGTTTGGACTGGAACCTGGATCCTGGACCAGTTTGGACTGGAACCTGGACCCTGGACCAGTTTGGACTGGAACCTGGATCCTGGACTAGTTTGGACTGGAAACTGGACCCTGGACCAGTTTGGACTGGAACCTGGATCCTGGACCAGTTTGGACTGGAAACTGGATCCTGGACCAGTTTGACTGGAACCTGGATCCTGGACCAGTTTGGACTGGAACCTGGACCAGTTTGGACTGGAACCTGGATCCTGGACCAGTTTGGACTGGAAACTGGATCCTGGACCAGTTTGGAGTGGAAACTGGATCCTGGACCAGTTTGGACTGGAACCTGGATCCTGGACCAGTTTGGACTGGAACCTGGATCCTGGACCAGTTTGGACTGGAACCTGGATCCTGGACCAGTTTGGACTGGATCCTGGATCCTGGACCAGTTTGGACTGGAACCTGGATCCTGGACCAGTTTGGACTGGAAACTGGACCCTGGACCAGTTTGGACTGGAACCTGGATCCTGGACCAGTTTGGACTGGAAACTGGACCCTGGACCAGTTTGGACTGGAACCTGGATCCTGGACCAGTTTGGACTGGAACCTGGACCCTGGACCAGTTTGGACTGGAACCTGGATCCTGGACCAGTTTGGACTGGAACCTGGATCCTGGACTAGTTTGGACTGGAAACTGGACCCTGGACCAGTTTGGACTGGAACCTGGATCCTGGACCAGTTTGGACTGGAAACTGGATCCTGGACCAGTTTGGACTGGAACCTGGATCCTGGACCAGTTTGGACTGGAAACTGGATCCTGGACCAGTTTGGACTGGAACCTGGTTAATGGACCAGTTTGGACTGGAACCTGGATCCTGGACCAGTTTGGACTGGAAACTGGATCCTGGACCAGTTTGGACTGGAACCTGGATCCTGGACCAGTTTGGACTGGATCCTGGACCAGTTTGGACTGGAACCTGGATCCTGGACCAGTTTGGACTGGAAACTGGACCCTGGACCAGTTTGGACTGGAACCTGGATCCTGGACCAGTTTGGACTGGAACCTGGACCCTGGACCAGTTTGGACTGGAACCTGGATCCTGGACCAGTTTGGACTGGAACCTGGATCCTGGACCAGTTTGGACTGGAAATTGGACCCTGGACCAGTTTGGACTGGAACCTGGATCCTGGACCAGTTTGGACTGGAAACTGGATCCTGGACCAGTTTGGACTGGAACCTGGATCCTGGACCAGTTTGGACTGGAAACTGGATCCTGGACCAGTTTGGACTGGAACCTGGACCAGTTTGGACTGGAACCTGGATCCTGGACCAGTTTGGACTGGAAACTGGATCCTGGACCAGTTTGGACTGGAACCTGGTTAATGGACCAGTTTGGACTGGAACCTGGATCCTGGACCAGTTTGGACTGGAACCTGGTTAATGGACCAGTTTGGACTGGAACCTGGATCCTGGACCAGTTTGGACTGGAAACTGGATCCTGGACCAGTTTGGACTGGAACCTGGATCCTGGACCAGTTTGGACTGGATCCTGGATCCTGGACCAGTTCGGACTGGAAACTGGATCCTGGACCAGTTTGGACTGGAACCTGGATCCTAGACCAGTTTGGACTGGAACCTCGATCCTGGACCAGTTTGGACTGGAACCTGGATCCATCATGATAAATGTGGAGGCTTAAACAGAATCAAACAGCAGGAATCAACATCAACATCCAGGTTTGTTTTATTTGTTTAAGAGTCACATGATCACAGACGTTTACACACAATCATCATCAGGACTCTGGTCTTCAGATAAACAACAACAACAACAACAACAAGCCCATAAACACGATCAATAACACTAAAAAGCAGCAGAAACATCAAAGTAGCAGCTTCAACCTGCCACACAAACAACAAACGTCCCCTTTTGCCCACCTGGACCTCAGGTGTTCCCCAGACCTGGACCTCAGGTGTTCCCGGACCTGGACCTCAGGTGTTCCCGGACCTGGACCTCAGGTGTTCCCCAGACCTGGACCTCAGGTGTTCCCCGGACCTGGACCTCAGGTGTTCCCCAGACCTGGACCTCAGGTGTTCCCAGACCTGGACCTCAGGTGTTCCCGGACCTAGACCTCAGGTGAAATCCGGCCCGCCTCTTCATCCTTAGTCTTCCTCTGGAAGTCCGGACCGCCTCTTCATCCTTAGTCTTGGACCTCTGGATGTTCCCGGACCGCCTCTTCATCCTTAGTCTTCCTCTGGAAATCCGGACCGCCTCTTCATCCTTAGTCTTCCTCTGGAAATCCGGCCCGCCTCTTCATCCTTAGTCTTCCTCTGGAAATCCGGACCGCCTCTTCATCCTTAGTCTTCCTCTGGAAGTCCGGACCGCTTCCAGGTTCCATTTCTCCACTTTTCATGTCGACATCCAATCAGCGAGCTCGGATGGATCATGTAGCGTTAGCTTAGCCGCCGCTAAGTAACCTGGATACCGAACTTCAAAATCCTGATGAACTGAGTTGATGTTTGGTCCCTAAATATTCTAAATACTTAATAAATACTGACAGAAAAGTAAATATTCTAAATACTTAATAAATACTGACAGAAAAGTAAATAAGAGCCAGTTTCGCCACATTACCTTCAAATAATCTGGTGCTAGCTTAGCTAACAGTTCTCGATACGATATTTTCAAATCCCAAACTTGACGACTAAGTATCGTTAGAAATACTTTAATTTACATCAGACTGGTGTAGTGATACTGGACAAACGATACTGGAGTGGCGATACCGGTGAAATGATATTGGTGTAGCGATACCAGTGAAACAATACTGGTGAAACGATACTGGTGTAGTAATACTGATGTAGTGATACTGGTGAAACGATACTGGTGTAGTGATACTGATACAGTGATACTGGTGAAACGATACTGGTGTAGTGATACTGATACAGTGATACTGGTGTAGTGATACTGGTGAAACGATACTGGTGTAGTGATACTGGTGATCCATGCCATTCTGGGAAGACCTTCCTTTCCTCCCCCTCCAGGGACCTGTCAATCACTAGAGGTGGCATCTGAGCGTCCAATCAGATTTCCAGGTCCGGCTCTTCTCCTGTCGTCACGGCAACACGACGTCACAACATCAACATGCAGAAGCTTCTAGAAACAGCGAGACCTGAACACGGCTGAGCTTCATCTACCGACTACAGAGCATGCAGGGACCCTACTGATGACATCACAGCGACATCACAACGACATCACGGCTACGACCAGCATCTCCTCCTCTTCCTCCTCTTCCTCCCCCTTTCAGACGCCGCACCCACAAACACTTATGTTTAACTTCAAATTAAGGATGCACGATAATTATCGGGTTGATAACCATTAAATTATTATGCCATTACAATAAGTCCGATATCATGACGACCGATACTGAATACAGGTGGAATGTTTAAGATCGGACTGAAAATCCCGCTTTAAAGCTTTTCTCGCTAAGATGTTGCGACTAGGGAACGAAAACTGCTGCTTTCAAACTAGGGATGGGAAAAATATCGATACACTGAAGTATCGGAATATTTTCATATGCCTATATCATATCGATATTTAAACACGGTATCAATCTATTTTACTGATGTTATCTCATGAGATTTTATCCTTGTGATTAGGGATGCGTGATATAGGAATTTTGGCCAATATCCGATATGCCGATATTTTAAAACTCATGTGGCTGATAGCCGATATCAATACCGATATTAAAGCTGAAAAGAATAAGCAGTTATTGCAAATAGCAGCTTTGTTATCCATTTCCGACACTTTAAAAACAGGGGTGGGGAAAAAATATCGATACACTTAAATATCACGATATTTTCATATGCTGATTTTAAATCGATATTTATGATCAATCTATTTTACTGCACAAAATCTTGCGAAGTTTCATCGTTCTGTTTCAAAATCTCACAAAATTTAATGAATTCTCGCGAGATTTAATAAAAGAACGATGAAATATCGCAAGATTTCGTTAGTAAAATAGATGGATACAGCATTTTTAAATGACAATATGATATCAGCATATGAAAATTTTTGTGAAGTCTCATGAGATATTTTAATAGAATAATGAAATATCACGAGACTTCATTAGTAAAATATATCGATGCCATGTTTTTAAATATCATACAATATTTTAAATGTATGATATCAGCATAAGACAATATTGCAATACTTAAGTGTATCGATATTTTTTCTCACCCCTTGTCTTTAGAATTTTTTAAGTCTGTAAGAGGTTTTGGGGTTTTTTTTAGACTTTAGAAACAGCGGGCTGATCTATTAAATATCGTTTAAATATCGGTGGGGTGGCTGATACTCAGTTTTAAGGCCGATATAGGCTGATACAGATAGGGGGGTGATTATATAGTGCATTCCTAGTTCTGATACAAAATCTTGCAAGTTTCTTAAGCGAAATAGATCGATACGGCATTTTTAAATATCGATATCATGCCAAAATCATGATATTTCAGTGTATCGATATTTTGTCCCACATATTCAAAACTACTTTCCCTTCTTATTCAGACACCATCTCTCTCCCTCATACAGCTGGAATCTTTGATTTGGTATAATTAGTTTTGTATGTGTGTTATCGGTATCGGTTATCAGTATCGGCCTTTAGGATCCATATTTATCGTGCATCCCTGCTTCACATGACGTCGGTGTTGCGCGGGTGTGATTGGTGGAGGAGGTGGGGGGCGGCTCACAGGATGCTCTCGCGCTCCTCGCCGAAGGTGACGGTGTCGGACGACACGGTGCAGATCTCCGGGGGGTCGCCCGGCTTCAGCCCCCTCTTCAGGTGGACCACCCGGACGTTCTCGTTGTTGGGGCCCGGGCGGGTGGCGGTGGCGGTGGGGGGGATGATGACGTCGGCGGTGGAGGTGGAGGTGGAGGAGGCGGGGCTGTCGGCGGGCGCGCGGGGCCGGTTGCCCTGCTGGGCGTTGGCGTTGTTGTTCAGGGCCACGTCGCTGGGCGTGCGGTTCAGGTTGTAGCTGCGGGACGACGGCCAGCTCTCCTCGGGGCTGCTGGCCAGCAGGCTGCACTGGTCCTCGGAGCAGATGGACATGCGGGTCACCGCCGGGTCCTGGAGGCCGCTCAGGCTGCCGGGGACGCCGCGTTTGCGGGCGGCGCCGTCCTCGTCCAGCTCGATCAGGTTGCTCCGGTCCAGCTGCGACAGGTCCGCCTCCTCGTCCTGCAGCGAGTGGTTGGGCGAGCTCTCGTTGGAGCGCACGCCCGAGTCCGACGAGTCCTTCTTGTCCAGCATGGCGTCCGACAGGTAGTCCTTCCCCTTGAGCGCCAGCGAGCCGCCCGGCATCTTTGGCTCCGCCCCCTTCTTGCCGTCTCTCAGCAGCGGAGCGTTGTCGGACTCCTCCGACTCCTCGTCGTCGCTGGTCAGCTTCTGGTAGCGCAGCCCGCCGCCGGCCTTCAGCTTCAGGTCGGCGGCGCCCTGGAACAGCCCGCCCCTCTCGCCTCGCTCGCCCCTCTCGCTCGCCGTCTTGCGGGTCAGCAGCGACTTGGACGAGCCGTGCTCGCCCTTCTCGTCCTCCTCCGTGATCGGGTCCAGCGCGTCGCCGTTGGAGGCGAAGTCGGCGCCGTCGGCCGCCGGCTTGGCGCCGCCCCTCTTGTTGAAGGACTTGCGTCCGTCTTGCTCGTCTTTGCTCTTGTCCTCCGATGATGATGATGATGTCATGAACTGCTCGGGCTGCGGCTGGACGGGCTTCTCGCCGCCGCCGCCCCCCATCTCCAGCTGGGCCATCTGGGCGATGTACTCCTGGTAGGCGCAGCGGTACTCGGCCTGCTGCTTGTCCGTCAGCTTGCCGATGTCGTTGGACGACTCCTGCGAGTTCAGGCTGGTCATGCTGGCGGTGCGGTGGGCGGGGCCCTGCGGAAACAAACATGGATGCTGACAACGGGAGGTTATCGCCGTGGCGACGGCGGAGCTGGGGGGAGAACTGACCATCCAGGGCGCGTGTCCGTGCCGCGCCGCCTCGTCCAGGCCCACGCCGCTCAGCTCCTCGAAGCTCAGGTTGAAGCTGAACATGGCGTCCGGGCCGGCGGCACCGGCGTGGGGCGGGGCTGCCGCTCGCCGCGCCCCCTCACCGTGACCGCCGATCACGCTGCCTTGCTCGCTGGCAGCTTCCTCGTGCAGCACCTGACTCTCTATGTGACGCATGTCCAGAACCTGCGACAGGAGGAACCGGGTCAGAACTGGACCCGGGTCAGAACTGGACCCAGGTCAGAACTGGACCTGGGTCAGAACTGGACCAGGGTCAGAACTGGACCCAGGTCAGAACTGGACCTGGGTCAGAACTGGACCTGGGTCAGAACTGGACCCAGGTCAGAACTGGACCTGGGTCAGAACTGGACCCGGTTCTGGTGATCCGGGTTTCAGCATGTGGACTCACCGTAGCGCGAAACAGCTGCCAGTCGCCGAAGTTCATGCTCATCTCCTTCTTTAGCTCGTCGATGTTGCACTGCGACAGAACCCGGCCGTTCACGTTGGCCTGCAAACCAGAAGAACCCGGTTAGAACCCAGTTAAAACCCAGCTAGAACCTGGTTAGAACCCGGCCGTTCACGTTGGCCTGCAAACCAGAAGAACCCGAAAAGAACCCAGTTAAAACCCAGCTAGAACCTGGTTAGAATCCAGTTAGAACCCGGCCGTTCACGTTGGCCTGGAAACCAGAAAAACCTGATAAGAACCCAGCTAAAACCAAGTTAGAACCAGGCCGTTCATGTTTGTTTGGAAACCAGAAGAACTTGCTTAGAACCCGGTTAGAACACAGCTAGAGACCAGATAGAACCCAGTTCGAATCCAGTCCGGGTTCTGCGTTCAGACTCACCTTCCTGATGGTGCCGGTTAGAACCCAGCTAGAACCCGGTTCTGGTTCTGCGTTCGGACTCACCTTCCTGATGGTGGCGGTTAGAACCCAGCTAGAACCCGGTTCTGGTTCTGCGTTCGGACTCACCTTCCTGATGGTGCCGGTTAGAACCCAGCTAGAACCCGGTTCTGGTTCTGCGTTCGGACTCACCTTCCTGATGGTGGCGGTTAGAACCCAGCTAGAACCCGGTTCTGGTTCTGCGTTCGGACTCACCTTCCTGATGGTGGCGGTTAGAACCCAGCTAGAACCCGGTTCTGGTTCTGCGTTCGGACTCACCTTCCTGATGGTGGCGGTTAGAACCCAGCTAGAACCCGGTCCGGGTTCTGCGTTCGGACTCACCTTCCTGATGGTGGCGGTTAGAACCCAGCTAGAACCCGGTTCTGGTTCTGCGTTCGGACTCACCTTCCTGATGGTTCCGGTTAGAACCCATCTAGAACCCGGTTCTGGTTCTGCGTTCAGACTCACCTTCCTGATGGTGCCGGTTAGAACCCGGTTCTGGTTCTGCGTTCGGACTCACCTTCCTGATGGTTCCAGTTAGAACCCAGCTAGAACCCGGTTCTGGTTCTGCGTTCGGACTCACCTTCCTGATGGTGGCGGTTAGAACCCAGCTAGAACCCGGTTCTGGTTCTGCGTTCGGACTCACCTTCCTGATGGTGGCGGTTAGAACCCAGCTAGAACCCGGTTCTGGTTCTGCGTTCGGACTCACCTTCCTGATGGTGGCGGTTAGAACCCAGCTAGAACCCGGTTCTGGTTCTGCGTTCGGACTCACCTTCCTGATGGTGGCGGTTAGAACCCAGCTAGAACCCGGTTCTGGTTCTGCGTTCTGACTCACCTTCCTGATGGTGGCGGTTAGAACCCATCTAGAACCCGGTTCTGGTTCTGCGTTCGGACTCACCTTCCTGATGGTGGCGGTTAGAACCCAGCTAGAACCCGGTTCTGGTTCTGGTTCTGACTCACCTTCCTGATGGTGGCGGTTAGAACCCAGCTAGAACCCGGTCCGGGTTCTGGTTCTGCGTTCGGACTCACCTTCCTGATGGTGCCGGTTAGAACCAGCTAGAACCCGGTCCGGGTTCTGCGTTCGGACTCACCTTCCTGATGGTGGCGGTTAGAACCCAGCTAGAACCCGGTTCTGGTTCTGCGTTCGGACTCACCTTCCTGATGGTGCCGGTTAGAACCCAGCTAGAACCCGGTTCTGGTTCTGCGTTCGGACTCACCTTCCTGATGGTGCCGGTTAGAACCCGGTTCTGGTTCTGCGTTCGGACTCACCTTCCTGATGGTGGCGGTTAGAACCCAGCTAGAACCCGGTTCTGGTTCTGCGGTCGGACTCACCTTCCTGATGGTGCCGGTGTACTGGGCCACCATGCTCTGATCGATGCCTTCGATCTGCCGCACGCGCTCACACACGCCGTCCGTCGTCATGGAGCTGAGGAGGATGGGCGGAGCTCCGGACACCACGGAGGCGGAGCCCTGAACACAAACACGGCAGCGTTAGTGAGACCAGAACCAGAACCAGAACCTGAGACCAGACCAGAGTGATGAAGAGGAGTTCTACGGTGAAATCTACAAACCGACTTTCCCATCTTCATCTTCATCTTCATCACTGGTCGACTAAACCTGAACAAGAAGTGATGTCATACGCCTACAGAGGAAGTGATGTCATAAGCCTACACAGGAAGTGATGTCATACACCTACAGAGGAAGTGAAGTCATAAACCTACACAGGAAGTGATGTCATTCGCCTACAGAGGAAGTGATGTCATACGCCTACAGAGGAAGTGAAGTCATAAACCTACACAGATAGTGATGTCATAAATAGGGAAGCACGATATGATCAGCCCCGGTATTGGCCTATGTCGGCCTTAAAACTGAGTATCGGATATCGCTGCCGATATTTAACAGCTGTTTCTAAAGTCTAAAAAACCCAACACTTCTTTTTTACAGAGTTTAAAACTTCTAAAGACTAGGGGTGGGGAAAAATATCGATACACTGAATATCGCAATATTTTCATATGCTGATATATTTAAAAATGCTGTATCGATCATTTTTACTTATAAAATCTTGTGATATTTCATTGTTCTATTATGAAATCTAGCGGGAATTCACAAAAATTTTGCGATATTTTCATATGCTGATGTCATATTGACATTTAAAAACACACTATCGATCTATTTTACAAACGAAATCTTGCGATATTTCATCACGAGAATTCACGAGAATTCACAAAATATTGTAAGATTTTGTAACAGAACAATAAAATCTTGTGAGATTTTGTAAGCAAATTAGATCGATACTGCATTTTAAAATATAGATTTGATATGCATATGAAAATATCGATATTTCAGTTAATCGATATATTTACCACTTCATATTTTCAAAGTGTCGGAAACGGATAACAAAACTGCTATTTACAATGACTGCTTATTTTTTTCAGCTTTGATATCGGTATCGATATCGGTTATCCACATGTGTTTTAAAATATCAGCATATCTGATATCGGCCAAAATCCCAATATCGTGCATCCCTAGTCATAAACCTTTAAAGAAATGATGTCATGAATGTGTAAATTTGGGATTTCTTGTTTGCGTGTGATTGGATGTTTGTTTCCAGGCTGATGGTGTGATGCGTTTGTGTAAATAACACAGTTGTTGTTTGTTTGTTTGTTTGTTTTGTTGTTTTCTGGATGAAATCGTGACTCTGAGCTCCGACATGCAGCATCAGCGTCTCTCAGGCATCTCATCAAACTTCATTTTTTCTGTAAAATCAAAGCAGCTTCTAGTTCGACAGTGCAGAGGTGGGGGAGGTGTGAGAGAGCTAGCTACAGGAGGACAGATGCATGCTGGGAGTTGTAGTCATGGGAACACTAGCCCTGTAAGTCCACAGCATCCGGCTGAGCTCCGGCTCCGTCTCATTCATCTGTTTCCAGAAACACGTCTGCAGCTGCTTCTGGTTGGACCGGACCAACACGTCCGAGCTGACGCTGAGCCGTTGTCATGGAAACGTGACGGAGCCGAAACCCGCCGTCTGCTGTGGGCGGGGAAGGAGGCGATGGAGGGAAAGTTCAGTACCTGCTTCCTTTTCACAGATGAGCTCTGACACTGCAGACAGACAGACAGACAGACGGGATGAAACCATCAGATGAGACACAGACACGAATGAAGATGATTGACAGCAAACGTCAGCAGCTGATTGGCTCTCAGAGGGAGAGTGCAGGAGGTGCAGAACAGCAGAAGAAGAGCAGCAGAGACCGTGAAGTCTTCCTGGTTAAACCCCCCAGCAGCACATCACGTGATCACGACCGGAAATCTCCGTCCGGTGTGTGTTCGGCCTCCGGCGGGTACTTAGCGGCGGCGGCGGCGGCGGCGGCGTCCCTGCTCACGGAGCTTTTAGGAGGCGGGTATGGATGGAGGTGTGGTGGGAAGGAGGCCACGAGTGGGCGTGGCAGCTGGTAAAGGTGGTGGGGGAAATATGGCTGAGGGGGGGCAGAAAATCAAAATAATGTTCATGGAGGAGAGGCAACGTAAAAAAAACACAAATCTCCGCCGTCACATGATCCAGCAGGAGGCGGGGTCTAAATCTGAGCAGCTGATTGGCTGCTGATCACGTGACAGCGGAGATTGACTTTAAAATGAAATCCAAATGAAACATGAATGATGGACTGAGCCGGGACGTGATGACATCACAGGGTGGGCGGAGCCTGCACTCACCCTGTTGTAGAAGGGGTGCTGGGGGCCCACCATGCCGCTGTAGTAGCTGCTGTGGGGCTGCGGGGAGATGACCCCCCCCGGCGGCTGGGTGAAGGGTCCGCTGAAGGAGGCGGACGGCGAGCAGGTGGACGACACCTGACTGTACACCGAGGTGGGGCGGGGCTGGGCCTCAGGCAGGGGGACGGCCGGATACGGGACCCCCCCCATGTTCATCTGCTCCCGAGCTGCACGGACATCTGGATGAGAAAGTTAGACAAACATCTGGATCAGAGACAAACATCTGGATCAGAGACAAACATCTGGATCAGAGACAAACATCTGGATCTGAGACAACCATCTGGATCTGAGACAAACATCTGGATCAGAGACAAACATCTGGATCAGAGACAAAAACATCTGGATCATAGACAAAACCATCTGGATCAGAGACAAAAACATCTGGATCTGAGACAAAAACATCTGGATCTGAGACAAAAACATCTGGATCAGAGACAAAAACATCTGGATCTGAGACAAAAACATCTGGATCTGAGACAAACATCTGGATCTGAGACAAACATCTGGATCTGAGACATAAACATCTGGATCTGAGACATAAACATCTGGATCTGAGACATTAACATCTGGATCTGAGACAAAAACATCTGGATCGGAGACAAACATCTGGATCAGACAAAAACATCTGGATCGGAGACAAACATCTGGATCTGAGACAAACACATCTGGATCTGAGACAAAATCATCTGTATCTGAGACAAAAACATCTGGATCAGAGACAAACATCTGGATCAGAGACAAAAACATCTGGATCTGAGACAAAAACATCCGGATCTGAGACAAAAACATCTGGATCTGAGACAAAAACATCTGGATCAGAGACAAACATCTGGATCAGAGACAAAAACATCTGGATCAGAGACAAACATCTGGATCGGAGACAAAAACATCTGAATCAGAGACAAAACCATCTGGATCAGAGACAAAAACATCTGGATCTGAGACAAAAACATCTGGACCTGAGACAAAAACATCTGGATCAGAGACAAACATCTGGATCTGAGACAAAAACATCTGGATCTGAGACAAAAACATCTGGATCTGAGACAAACATCTGGATCAGAGACAAAACATCTGGATCAGAGACAAAAACATCTGGATCTGAGACAAAAGCATCTGGATCTGAGACAAAAACATCTGGATCTGAGACAAACATCTGGATCTGAGACAAAAACATCTGGATCTGAGACAAAAACATCTGGATCTGAGACAAAAACATCTGGATCAGAGACAAAAACATCTGGATCTGAGACAAAAACATCTGGATCTGAGACAAAAACATCTGGATCAGAGACAAACATCTGGATCTGAGACAAAAACATCTGGATCTGAGACAAAAACATCTGGATCAGAGACAAACATCTGGATCTGAGACAAACACCTGGATCTGAGACAAACACCTGGATCTGAGACAAACATCTGGATCTGAGACAAAAACATCTGGATCAGAGACAAACATCTAGATCAGACAAACATCTGGATCTGAGACAAAAACATCTAGATCAGGGACAAACATCTGGATCTGAGACAAAAACATCTGGATCAGACAAACATCTGGATCGGGGACAAAAACATCTGGATCTGAGACAAACATCTGGATCTGAGACAAAAACATCTGGATCTGAGACAAACATCTGGATCAGAGACAAACATCTGGATCTGAGACAAAAACATCTGGATCTGAGACAAAAACATCTGGATCAGAGACAAACATCTGGATCTGAGACAAAAACATCTGGATCAGAGACAAACATCTGGATCAGAGACAAAACCATCTGGATCAGAGACAAAAACATCTGGATCTGAGACAAAAACATCTGGATCAGAGACAAACATCTGGATCAGAGACAAACATCTGGATCTGAGACAAACATCTGGATCAGAGACAAGAACATCTGGATCAGAGACAAACATCTGGATCAGAGACAAACATCTGGATCTGAGACAAACATCTGGATCAGAGACAAACATCTGGATCTGAGACAAAAACATCTGGATCAGACAAACATCTGGATCAGAGACAAACTTCTGGATCAGAGACAAACTTCTGGATCAGAGACAAACTTCTGGATCAGAGACAAACATCTGGATCTGAGACAAACATCTGGATCAGAGACAAACTTCTGGATCAGAGACAAACTTTTGGATCAGAGACAAACATCTGGATCAGAGATAAACATCTGGATCAGACAAACATCTGGATCTGGGACTTGAACATCTGGATCAGAGACAAACATCTGGATCAGAGACAAACATCTGGATCTGGGACTTGAACATCTGGATCAGGTGCAGGTGTGGCATCGCTGGCCCCGGTGGACCGTCTGTCTCACCTGCGATGATCTCTCGGAGTTTGGGGTCCAGGTTGACGGTGCAGGGTAGGAAGGTCCGGATGTCTCTGGCCGTCAGGACCGGGGTCCGTGAGGACAGGAAGACCTCGAAGCTGCGGATGTCTCCGTCGATCTCCAGCAGCGGCTCCACGTCTTTGGTGGTGGGGATGTTCTTGGAGACTCTGGGGGACAAACAGCTGCCGTTGGACCGGTTCTGGACCCGTTTCCGACACGAGCCGGCGCGGCGTCTCACCTCTCGTAGATGGTCTTGAGGGTGGCCTGGTCGGGGACTCCGTCGGTCTCCTCCAGGTACAGGATGAGCCAGGAAGTCCTGTAGGGCCACTGCTCCGTCAGGTTGATCCAGGACGCCAGGCGGTCCCAGTTAAAGCTGATCTGATTGGCTCGCAGGAGACGACCTGGACACAGAGAGAGGCGGGTTGATCCACGGCTGCGGGGACGCGCGCCGGAGGGACCTGATGAGGAGGAGGAAGAGCGGGATCACCGGTGACGGAGACGATGTTGAGCAGCCTCCTCATGGTCTGCGGGCTGATGTCGCTGAACCAATCCTCCGTCACCATCAGCTTCGTCAGGTCGAAGGACATCTGCCGCGTCACAGAGCGCTGCACCTGCCGCCGCCGGTACGTGTCCTGCACACACCGCCGGGTCATCAGCCAATCAGGGCTCAGGCATGTGACATCATCACTGAAGCAGGCCTCACATACAAGCCACGCCAACTTTATTTATAAAGCACTGAACAGTTAACGGTCCCCAGACACATAATTACCGTATTTTCCAGACTAGAAGTCTCACTTTTTTTCATAGTTTGGTGGTTCCTGTGACGTACATATCAAACTATATACAGTTTAACATATTTTTAAGTGTTAACTCTAGGGATGCATGATATTATTGGCCCCGTATCGGTATCAGCCTATATCGGCCTTAAAACTGAGTATAGGGCATCGGCCATCCCACCGATATTTAACCGATTAGCCCGATTTTTCTAGAGTCTAAAAAATCCCCAAACTTCTTTCTTACAGATTTTAAAACTTCTTAAGACTAGGGGTGGAAAAAAATATCGATACACTGAACTATTGCAATATTTTCATACAGTATGTTGATATCATATTGACATTTAAAAACGCGGTATCAATATATTTTACCAACAAAATCTTGCGATATTTAATTGTTCTGTTATGAAATTTCACAAGAATTAACAAAAATTTTGCGATATTTTCATATGCTGATATCATGTTGACATTTGAAAACGCTGTATCCTCTTTTTTACTCACGAAATCTCGCGATATTTCATTGTTCTGTTTCGAAATCTCGCGAGAATTCACAAAATATCGTGAGATTTTGTAACAGAACGATGAAATCTCGCAAGATTTTGTAAGTAAAATAGATCGATCCGACATTTTTTGATATAGATTTGATATCAGCATATGAAAATATTGTGATATTTCAATGTATCAATATTTTTACCACCCCTGTTTTTCAAAGTGTCGGAAACGGATAAAAAAACTGCTATTTGTAATGACAGTTTATTTTTTCCAGCATTAATATCGGTATCAATATCGGTTATCGGCCACATGAGTTTTAAAATATCGGCATATCGGATACCCGTCAATATTACAATCTTGTGCATCCCAAGTTAATTCATATTGACTGACATGAACCAAGGAGTAAACATTACCGTACTGAGTAATGGGTCTGCAACCTTTACAATCCAAAGAGCCATTTTTAACCTCAACAGCTAAATAAAAGTCATTTAGAGCCACAAACGTTCCATGAGCTTTTGTAAAAAGGCAAATTATCATTTTTGATATTACTTACCATCAGAAATTTGCTCTTTGTAAAGGAATCACTTTTATTTCTACTTTTAGATTTTGAAATTAAAAAAAAAACTTGCAAAAAGAGGTTATTTTTTCTTCTACTTTCCTTCACACTGCAAAAACTCAAATCTTAGCAAGTATATTTTTCTAGTCAAAATATCTCATCACACTCAAACTAAGACAATATTACTTAAAGAAAAACATTTCAGTGGGATACAGATCTTGTTTTAAGGCAATGAATCTTATTGAAAGAAATTTTGCTTGTTCCATTGGCAGATTTTTTTTTTTTTTTTTGCTTATTATAAGCAAAAACAAAAAAAAAAATAGCGTGTACCCCTAATAAAGGTCACACTGGACTATAAGTCGTATTTATTTATTTAAAATAGGGCAATTTTGGGGATTTTTCATATCCAGTTTGTTACCGCTGAAAATTCCCAAATCACTCCAGTTCCAACATTAATTCCTGTAAATGATCATAAATATCATAATTAAGAAGGATAAACATCCTTGGGTTATGTCAGTCAGCATGAATCAACACTTGAAAATATGTTAAATAATATACAGTATATTCTTAAATATAGACATATAAAGCACACTGGACCTTAAGTTGCAGGAGCAGCCATACGATGAAAAAAGTGTGACTTATAGTCCAGAAAATACGGTAAACTCTAAAACCAAATCTTGATTCTCAAAAAATACGTTTTTCTTTGACTTTTTTAGTAAAGATCGGCCAAAATGTCTCTTTGTTGGTTAAAAGGCAAAATGGTCCTCACAATGTAGCAGGTACAGAAACACACACACGTTTGTTTTTCTATCCCTGTGGGGTTCATCCATTGACATAATGCATTCCCTAGCCCCTAACCCTAAACCTAACCCCCATAACTGATCGCCTAAACCTAACCCTCGTCCTAATCCTAACCAAAACCTAATTGCAACTTCATCTCTAAAACCTAATCTTGACCCTCAAAACGGGGTTCGTACCCGTGGGGACCGGGAAAATGTCCCCACGAGGGCGAGACGTCCCCACAGTGATGGTAAAAATCCAGAACATGGTCCCCACAATGTTGCAAAAACACACCCACACACACACACACACACGCACACACACGAGTCTCACCCGGCGATTCAGCGTCGTTTTACTCCCAAACTTGGTTAATTCTCCCAAACTGTGCTGAGACAGCTTCCTGTCCAGCTCCTCGTGCCAGCCCGCTGAGACACAAAAACAAACACGTTTGTTTACGTCACTTTGTTGACAAACAGTCTAAACGTGCAGAAACTGTGAGTGTCAGGTGCTGGTGTCCAGGCGTCGTCGCGGTTACCTTCAGAGTTGGCGGCGTCCCCGTTGGCGGGCGCGGCGGCGCACATCTTGCGGGCGCTGGACAGTCCTCGGCTGTTGAGGAAGACGGGCAGGTGGACGATGTTCCTCATGTAGTCGTGTCCGTTGATGTTGGAGTCCCTCAGGACGCTGTTCAGGTTCTGGTTGATGGCTTTGATGATGATGTGAGGGTCGCTGGCGAAGATGGAGATGAACGGACCTTTGGAGAACAGAACCCGGACCTGCGGGACCAGAACACGGACACGGGTTCAGGGCGGAGGCTGAGGAGGCGTTTCAGAGCCGCTCCGGTCCCGTCTCCTCACCGTGTCCAGCATCTGCAGGACCCGGTCCTGCTCGCAGGAGTCCAGGCCGTCGATGACGACCACCAGCCGCGTCTGATGCTGCGTGAAGCCGTCGATGGTCTTCGCCATCCTCGCCATCAGCTCCACCTCGTTCTTCAGCACCTGCGGGACAAACGTGGCACTGAAGAACGCGCGACTGCAGAATGTCATTATACAAGCAGGGATGATGGCTTTTTTACCGATATCTGATATACCGATACTGTCCGACTCTGAATTTCCGATATCGATCGATGCAGACAACTGTGAGGTTGTATCGCTCACATTCTAAAAGACAGAAAGATCCCAAAATATCCTGAACTCAGCCAGATACTAGCAGATATCAGACCCTACCAGATATCAGATACTAGCAGATATCAGATACTAGCAGATATCAGATACTACCATATATCAGATACTAACAGATATCAGATACTAGCAGATATCAGATACTACCATATATCAGATACTAACAGATATCAGATACTAACAGATATCAGATACTAGCAGATATCAGATACTAGCAGATATCAGACACTACCAGATATCAGATACTAGCAGATATCAGATACTAGCAGGTATCAGATACTACCAGATATCAGATACTAGCAGATATCAGATACTAGCAGGTATCAGATACTAGCAGGTATTAGATACTACCAAATATCAGATACTAGCAGATATCAGATACTAGCAGGTAGTAGATACTAGCAGATATCAGATACTAGCAGATATCAGATACTAGCAGATATCAGACACTACCAGATATCAGATACTAGCAGGTATCAGATACTACCAGATGTCAGATACTAGCAGATATCAGATACTAGCAGGTATTACATACTACCAGATATCAGATACTACCAGATATCAGATACTAGCAGATATCAGATACTAGCAGATATCAGATACTAGCAGGTATTAGATACTACCAGATATCAGATACTAGCAGGTATCAGATACTAGCAGGTATTAGATACTAGCAGATATCAGATACTAGCAGGTATTAGATACTAGCAGGTATCAGATACTACCAGATATCAGATACTAGCAGATATCAGATACTAGCAGATATCAGATACTAGCAGGTATTAGATACTAGCAGGTATCAGATACTACCAGATATCAGATACTACCATATATCAGATACTAGCAGGTATCAGATAATAGCAGGTATCAGATACTACTAGATATCAGATACTAGCAGGTATTAGATACTAGCAGGTATCAGATACTAGCAGGTATCAGATACTAGCAGATATCAGATACTACCATATATCAGATACTAGCAGGTATCAGATACTAGCAGGTATCAGATACTAGCAGGTACTAGATACTAGCAGATATCAGATACTAGCAGATATCAGATACTAGCAGGTATTAGATACTACCATATATCAGATACTACCATATATCAGATACTAGCAGGTATCAGATACTAGCAGGTATCAGATACTAGCAGATATCAGATACTAGCAGGTATTAGACACTAGCAGGTATCAGATACTAGCAGGTATCAGATACTAGCAGGTATCAGATACTAGCAGATATCAGATACTACCAGATATCAGATACTACCAGATATCAGATACAAGCAGGTATCAGATACTAGCAGGTATCAGATACTAGCAGATATCAGATACTAGCAGGTATCAGATACTAGCAGATATCAGATACTAGCAGGTATTAGATACTACCAGATATCAGATACTAGCAGATATCAGATACTAGCAGGTATTAGATACTACCAGATATCAGATACTAGCAGATATTAGATACTAGCAGGTATTAGATACTTAGGGTGCAAGATAATTATCAGGCCGATAACAGGAAATTATTACATCATTCTGATAAGTCTGAAATCATGACGATTTGCCTTGATAATAGGGGTGGGAAAAATATCAATACACTGAAATATTGCGATATTTTCATATGCCAATATCATATTTATATGTTAAAACGTGGTATCGATCTTTTTTCACGAAAACCTGCAAGATTTCATCACAGAACAATGAGATATTGTGAGATTTCATTAGTAAAGTAGATACCGCTTTTTAAAAATATTGATATTATATCGGCATATGAAAATATCATAGGTATCGATCGTAGTAATAAAAATATCGATCCAAAAAGAACGATACCGACATTTTTTGATACCACATGTCAATGGTGATATCGGTCAGCATTATCGGTAGGCTGATAGTAAGGGACATCTGTGATGAAAAGCCGCGCTGGCGCAGCGTCTGCGCGTGGGCGAGGCGTTCGCGTCCTGCAGACGCGTGGGAACTCGCGGCCTCGGCCGGCTCCTCACCTTCATGAAGCCTTCGCTCTTCAGCTTGTGCATCCTGTTGGCGGCGCTGTGCAGCCTCTTCCTCTGCGAGTTCAGCACCGAGTCCGTCACCTGCCACCAGGTCCTGCAGTTCAGCAGCACGGCCAGACCCACCACGCTGGCGATGGCGATCAGGACGGCGTTCACCGTCTGGTTCTCGCCGTCCACCTTAAAGACGGCCAGCAGCGCCATGCCCGTGACCAGGCAGGCCAGCACCAGCACGAAGAGGACGAAGGACGGCACGCAGCACGTCTTCTTCCACTTCCTCTTCCCTGACATGGAGAAGAGCAGATCTGAGACCACGTTCCCAAACAGAACCGGTTCCCTGCAGGTCCGGAGTCCGCGTGAACCAGCAGCGTTCCCAAACAGAACCGGTTCCCTGCAGGTCCGGAGTCTGCGTGAACCAGCAGCGTTCCCAAACAGAACCGGTTCCCTGCAGGTCCGGAGTCCGCGTGAACCAGCAGCGTTCCCAAACAGAACCGGTTCCCTGCAGGTCCAGAGTCTGCATGAACCAGCAGCGTTCCCAAACAGAACCGGTTCCCTGCAGGTCCAGAGTCTGCGTGAACCAGCAGCGTTCCCAAACAGAACCGGTTCCCTGCAGGTCCAGAGCCCGCGTGAACCAGCAGCGTTCCCAAACAGAACCGGTTCCCTGCAGGTCCGGAGTCCGCGTGAACCAGCAGCGTATCTAAATAAATCCAACACGTGCTGATGACACGTTTGTGACGTTCCCTCCATGTTTCAGACCAGAACGTTCTTCATGATGATGTCACAGGAACATAGACGAGTCATCAGGAAACATGGCTGCATGTCAGCGTCTGACCAGACGGTGGCGCTGTGACCAGAACCCGGCCAGAGAACGTTCTCATTTAACATGGACGTGAACGGCTTCATGGCAGTTTTTAAAGGGATATTCCGCCCACAGAATGATGTAACTTTATCTCCCCCCCCTCATGGTGAGAAAGACTCTGCAGCACTTTTTTAATATCTCAAATGCAGCCGGTGATCAGGAAGGCTTCTCGTTTCCCCCCAACTTTCATATAATGGAGTTCACCGGGGTCCGAGCCAAAAAGGTCCATAAAAGTCCACAAAAACGTGTCAATATTCCTCCATACTGCTCGTCCAATGTAATCCAAGTGTCCTGAGTGGGTAGCGTCCAGAATTTACTGGAAACGACGTCATTTAGTAGATTTTTAGAGACTAAACAGCAGAACATCACATCTTCTGCGAGCACGCGATGCACGTTCATGAAACTACGGAAACCGCGGCGTTCAGAGCCTACTCTGCCGATAATACAAGCGTAGAAGAAGAAATTAGCTGTTTACATTGTGCTAAGAGCGACAGAGCTGCAGACAAACCGGGACAAACACAAGAGGGTCCAAGAGGGGTTGATATTAATTTAAAACAAAGAAAGAAAGAAAAAGAGAACGCGTGATCTCATCTGCCTTGGAAGTGGAAGATAAAGTTACATCATTCTGTGGGCGGACTGTTCCTTTAAGGTCGTGTCATCAGCACTTTAAAGTCCTCATAAGATGAATGATTTCATGAACTTACATGAACTCTTTACCCCGCAGGTCTTTTAGGGTTTCTGCTCTGAAGTTACGTTCCCTTTCTAACATCTCCATCTTTGGTTGCAGTGTGATTGTAGCTATCAGCGGGGTGCGTTATGTAATTTCCCAAACTAGGTTTTAATAAACGCGCCCCGTCTAAATCCTTATTTACACCCTGCACATGTGTTTTAGTCCGGTCCTTCCCTCCGTCTTTTTATGTCCGACTGAGACTGAGTTTGAATGAATCTACATGACCAATAAGAAGGAGAGGTGGGAATCTGAGAGTGAAGCCTGGTAGTAAAGTTTACTCAGAAATATCAAGATTTAATAAAATCTTTTCTCTTCAACAAGTTTTACACACACACATATGTATATATATGTGTATATTATAATTATAATTATATTTTAAATATATATATATGTATATATATATATATTTATAGATATAAATATATATTTATATTATGTATTTATAATATCTAAATATATATATAATGTTCATCCCTCCATCTGTTACTATTTTTTTTAAGGATGGAAGTTATTTCTAGGACATTATTTTCCTAAATCCAGCATTTTCAAAGGCGATCCGGCAGTTTTCCTTTCTGCACGCGTGCAGACGAGCCGACGTCACGGATCGTGCAGCGGCAGCTGTGTCTCATGTTGCATCTGCAGCCTCCTGAAGCGGTCGCTGCTGAAATGGGACATCCCAGCCAGCGAGAATTTCCCACAGTGCTCCAGTCCCGTTGCCTAGCAACTGCAGACTCCACAGCTGTCTGGTGACGGCTTTCTTTCCGCTTATTCCTTCAGCTAAATTGTAGGAAAAAAAAGAACGAATATGGAACCGTCCATTTTATTCCTTTTCATTTATCTGTCGTTACCTGGACACCCCATTAACCCCTTGTTAACCCATGAATGATATCAAACAAAATGGATTTTCTGAGGCAAAAACTTTCTCTTTCTTTCTCTTTCTTTCCTTCTTTCTTTCTTTCTTTCTTTGTTTGCCTGCCCATTCTTAAATTTTCCACATCTCTCTTCCATCTGTTGTTTCTTACCAGTAAACACGTCCTTTAACACTTGAAAATCCATGAATATATCCAAATATTCCACCCGTAGCTCTGCAGCTTCCCTCCATCTTCTGCAGGAGGAAACTAAATACTTTTACCTGTTTTACAGCTTCATGGATTTTTACAATATTTCTCTTCTTAAAAAATGTGAAGTAGAATTGCAAAAAAGATCTAAAAAAATGTCCGGAAAAAAGAAGTTTTTGAAGAAGAGGAAGAATTTTTTTGTTTGTTTGGGGTTTTTTTCGACTTTAGGAACAACGGGCTGGTCGTTTAAATATCGTTTAAATATCGGTGGGATGTCTGATTTTCAGTATTAAGGCCGATATAGGCCGATACCGATGGGCGCCGATTATATCGTGCATTCCTACTCCTCGAGAGTTTGTACATTCTGCTTATGTGAATAAAGTTTTTAAAAGAAAACCTTGTGTGCAATGAATTCTGGGATAGGCACGTCCACGAAGGACACACGTGATGTCTCCGTGGTTTCAGGCCAAACGGAGAGCAGGTTTGGAGGATCGGAGGATCCTTCAAACGTTCGTGAAACGGGACGGTATGAATGTGTCGCTGTGACGTTTGCAGCCGCCGAATCCGAACTTCACAGATGCAACATGAGACGCGGTTTGCGGCTGAAACGGAGTGAAAACCTCGGATGTAGAGCGGTGAAAGCATGCGGAGGCGACTGCAGCGCCCCCGGTGGCAGGCGAGGTACCTTGCGTCTCCTCAGTCTTGAAGACTCTGAACAGACGCGTCGCCAGGAAGCCGAACTCTCTCTCGCAGGCGTCCGACAGCGTGGCGATCATCTCCGCCATGGACGTCTCTCCCCCACGCTGGACAGACGGTTGTAGTCGGTGAACAGGAACCTGCGGAGACACGGGCGTGACGTGGCATCCGCGGCTCGTCCCCGCGGGGGGGGCGGGGGGGCGAGCGGCGGCGTTACCTGACGGGGAGCGCTCTGGTGCTCTGCTCCGGCAGCTCCGGCGGGTTGACGAACATCAGCTTCAGCAGCAGCTCCAGATACCCGATGTGACGCGCCAGACGGGTGCTGAGCAGCCACGCCCAGGTCCAGCTGTCGCCCTCCCTGCGCCCCCCGAAGTACACCACCACTGCGGGAAGGCAGCGTCAGTCATCCAGCACACAAGCACCGACGCTCAGCAACAAACCGCCGCCTCACCGAAGAACAGGTAGAGCAGAGCCAGCAGGCTGAGGGACACGGCCAAGGCCAGCTTCGGGTCGACGGTGAAGCCCAGCACGATGGCCACGGAGCCGCACACCAGCAGGGACAGGAAGACCACGAGCCAGGAGAACTGGAACAACGGCTCGATCTGCTGCCCGGCGAACGTCTTCATCTCGTCTGAGGAGGACGAGGACGAGGAGGAGGTCAGCAGGCGCACGCTGCAAAAACTCAAATCTCAAAGTTTATATTCCTCATTTTTGGTCAAAACATCTCAAAATACGACAAAATTACTTAAAGACAAACATCTCAGTGAGATATAGGAACTTGTTTTAAGACAAATGCATCTTATTTCAAGAAATCTTCAGAAAATTTTGTTTATTACAAGCAGAAGAAAAAATCTTGACCACTTTTAAAATAAGTAAAAAAAGATTTTTCTGCTTTTAATAAGCAAAAAAAAAATCTGTTACCAGAACAAGCAAAAGTTTGTTTTCTTGAAATAAGATGCATTTGTCTTAAAGTTCCAAAAGTCAAATCCAGACGTTTATCAGCTAAACATGTCCATCGTTACCATAGAAACCAATCTGGTGTAAATATCAGTTTTCTACGCGTCTAATTTCCAACATGGAAGTAAAACGTCTGACTGTCCTGAACCACGAAGCTCTCCACCAATCACAACACGTTTTACGTTTTCCATTTCATGACGTCGCCCCGTCAGAGACACTGATTCTGAAGGTAACAGATTTGGTTTTAACACCGGCAGCTCACATGGATGTTATCTGTGAACATTGATGGATGATCGGAGTCTGATCGACGGAGATAAAACGGACTGTGATGGAGCTGTATGCTCCACCCAGAGCTGAAGTACACGCAGTACCACAGAAGTACCACAGAAGTACCACAGAAGTACCACAGAAGTACCACAGAGACCCTGACAAGGAAGTAAATTAGCGAACAAATCATAGGCTAACAGTTAGCATTGTTTTCTGTCCATGAGGCGTTTTTATAGCAGGAACTGCGTCAGGTTTCAGAAGTAATCCCCAGAGAAAAAACACTTTACTGCCCGACATTCATGAAGTTGTCAGGAGTGAAGTTCACACACAAAAATTAGGTTTTTTTCTGTTCCTGAAGTTATAATCCAACCACTTCTGCAGTCGATTCATCGCCGAACACAAACACACGAAGAGGTAAATAAAATCTCCTGAATCTGGATCAAACGTCTGTTAGCTGATGGCTGTTTGTCTCTGAGGAAATCTTCCTGCAGCTGTTAGTTTCTTCCTCAGAGAGTGTGTATAGGTTCGGATTCTCTAAGAGTTTCTGTTCCACAAAGACGGCGTCTGGCTACGATGCTGCACATGCATGTTTGTGCTTCCTGATTGGTGCAGCTCGTTGCGTATACCGGTGTCAGTCAGTTATGTTAAGAAGCTGCAGCTGAATATTCATATATATACTCGCATATGCACAGATGAAGAAGAAAACGACTTAAATGAAGTTTTATGAGGAAATAACAGTAACATGCTGAAAAGCTCTGAAAGTCCATTTTTGCATTATACGGCTGATTTTAGAGCAAATATTCAAACGTCATGTTGCAGCAGTTTTGGCAGCCGTGGTGCGTGCCGGCGTTCCGGACGGCGTTCCGGGCGGCGTTCCGGACGTCGTTCCGGACTCACCTTCCAGCTTCTTCAGCAGGAAGGACTTCCCGCTGCCCCACTGAGCGTACAGACCCACGCAGATGGGGGGCTGCATGGTGGGCTCGCTCAGGATGTCGGCCAAGGCGGAGCTGTACAGGTCGTAGCCCAGCATGTCCCCGTCCGTCTCTGTGGGGGACAGGTGTCCTGCAGGGGGGGCGGAGTCACAGCAGAGCACAGGTGATCAGCGACCAGCTGGTGCGGGACACAACCTTCACTGCAACACGCTGCTTTTCGCTACGCTAACAAAGATCAGGACGTTACGACCGAGTGTTCGGGCCACATCAAGAAAAAGATTTTCCCTCACACGTCCAGAATAAAGTCGCAATTTTAGAGAAAAAAAAAGTTATAAGAATTACGCTGTAAATTTACAACAATAAAGTTATTTTATGAAAATAAAATTGTTATTTTAAAGTAGTGAAGTCGTAAATTTACAAGGATAAAGTTATTATTTTACAGAAAAAACCTATTTACCAAAATAAAGTTATCTTCTGAGAATAAAGTCATAAATTTACAAGGATAAAGTTATTTTATGAGTAAAATTGTTACTTTAAAGAAATTAAGTTTTAAATTAACGAGGAAAAAGTTGTAATTTAATGAGAATAAAGTTATTTTTGAGAATAAAGTTGTTATTTTACAGGAATAAAGTCACAAATTTATGAGAATAAAGTTGTAATTTAACAAGAAAAGAGTCGTTATTTTACAGGAAAAAGATATTTACCAGAATAAAGTTATTTTTTATGAGAATAAAGTCTTGATATTTTAAATTTAGAAGAGGAAAGCTGATAAAAAAGAGCATTTGGTGAAGACGTACTTCAGCGTTTTACAAACCAGGAGATACTCAATCTCGTCTCACTGATACTTTGTGAAATCTGAATGTGAACTCTGAAATTCCTCTGACTCTGTTTTTTTATTTAAAAAGTGGAGGCTTTAAAACGAGCCGTCTTTCAGCTTTGTTGCCTTTTCCTGCACTTTTACCTTTTTATTGTTGTTTCTAATCTTTGCACATCAGCACCACGTTGTCGTTAATATCAGGACTTTGAAAAGAATCTGAAAGAAAATGAATCTGTTCTGCAGAAAAAGCAGACGGAAACGTCTGGAACCGGTGTTGTGCTGGAAAACGCACCCCTTCTGTGAAAGGTACCCCCTCCCCAGAAAGCGCGGTAACCGGCGCTCACCAGTTTAACACCCGTAAGGTTTTTCCAGCAGCTGCTTCCACGTTTGTTTTCTTTTCTTATGTCACAATCTTGAAAAAAACTGAACTTAATTCTCGTTTAATTAAAACGTTTTTCTCCTAAAATTGTTCTTACAACTTTATTCTCAAAGCCTGTCACAAACTTTTCTTAATGTGGCTCCAATGATCCATTTTTGACAAAAAGTTCTTTGTTTTAAAGGTTTTTCTAGTTTCTAATCTCTCTGTTTCCTTTTTTATTGTTTTAATCCATTTTGGTATTTTAGTCTGAAAGATGAAACATCTGAAAAAATATCTGCATTTAGAGAAACCGCAGCAGTAAACTGATGAACCCAGCTGATAATGTTACGTTGTTTTTCTTTATCAGAGATGATAAATGTGCTTTAAAACCCCGTTTTTCTGTGACAGAAGTGGAAACGGCGTCCGTACGTGCTCCGAAGATCTGGGTGAGGATGCTCTTCTGGTGGCTGCAGTCCACGTTGTAGGGCGTCTCTCCGGCCTTGTTGGGCCGGTACAGCAGGCGGCCATCTTTGGGGTTCCTGAGGAGGAGCTCGGCCAGGCGGCGACTGCGACCGCGGATGGCGATGTGGAGCGGCGTGTCGCCTTTCTGGAAAACAGAGCGAGGGTGGGACAGACGGACGTTTGTGTCCGTTCTGAGTTAAAAACTGAACGATGAACGATTTCTGCAAAACTTAACTGGAATTCTGCAGACGTCCGAAGTTCACTGGGATGAAATCTGACGTTAATTAAAAACAGTCGAACCTGATTTACGGAGTTTAAGTTATCAGCTGTTTGAATTTACATGAATTTACATAGAGATGCACAGTGACCATTTTTTAATACCGATACCGATAACCGATAACACGCATACATACCTAAGTATACAAAATAAAAAATTTCAACTCTGTGAGGTAGTTGGTGTTTGAAATAAAAATCGATACACTGAAATATCATGATATTTCCATATGCCGATATCATATCGATATTTAAAAACCTGTGTCGATCTATTTTAATTATGACATTTTGCAAGATTTCTTGTTTCGTTACGAAATCTCACGAGTTTTAGTGAAATCTTGCAAAATTTCGTATCAGAACGATGAAATCTCGTGAGATTTCCCAAGTAAAATAGATCGATATCACACTTTTAAATATCGATATGACATCGACATATGAAAATATTGTGATATTTCAGTGTATTGATATTTTCCCACCCTCAGTTTGGAAGCGGTTTATCTCCCCAATCACAACATCTCAGCGAGAAAAGCTTCAAAGTTTCAACTTCTGTGTGGGGTACAAATATCGGGGTAAGTCGTCATGATATCGGACTTATCGGAAAGACATAATAATTTCCTGTTATCGGCCCGATAATTATCGTGCATCTCTAATGAAAACAAAGTGTCTTTTTTCTTTTGAATGTTTCCATGAATAAAAACCATAAACATGTATTTCATGCACGACTGTGCTGGAAACAGTCGTCCAATGAGCAGCGATCAGAGCAGAAGCTCCGCCCCCGAGCTTGCAGCTGACCAACCAGCACGGCCGTCTCACCTTGTCCACGGCCGACACTTTGGCTCCTTTATCGAGCAGCAGCTCCACGATCTCGATGTTCCTCATCTTGGTGGCTTTGATCAGAGGAGTTTCTCCGTCCTGCCGACACATAATACACACCATCACTTCCAGTCTCCCGGAGCCGGTTTCCAGACCGGACCAGGACCGGGACTGGAAAAAAAAAAAAAACCGGGACCGGGACCAGGACCAGGATCGGGATCGGGACTGGGACCAGGTCTCACCTTGGTGCAGGTCTCCGTGTCGGGGTTGCACTGCAGGATGTCTCTGACCATGGTGGCGTTTCCTTTCTCCACGGCCCAGTACAGCGCCGTCTTGTTCTCCTGCAGACACGAGGAGCACGTCAGCACCTCCTGCTCAGCATGAGCCCCCATGACCCTGTGTCTCCTCCTGCATCTCCTCTTATCCTTGTGTTTCTTCTTCTTTTTTTTCTTCCTGTGCTTTCGTTCTTCTCCTTGCTGTTCTTTTTCTCTTTTTTTCTTTCCTTGCGTGTCCTCCTTTCCTGGTTCTTTTTTTCTTTTGTTTGTTTCTGTGTTCTTTCTTCTCTTCTTCCTTTTCTTTTTTCTTCCTTTTTTTTCTTCTTTCCTTTCGTCTCCTTGTTGTCTTCTCTTCTTCTGTTTTTTGTCTTTTCTCCTTTCTTTTTTGTCTTCTGTTTTCTCTCCTCTTCTCTTCTCCTCTTCTCCTCCTTTTTTTTCTCCTTTTTCTCCTGACCCTGCGTCTCCTCCTGACCCTGCGTCTCCTCCTGCGTCTTCACTGTCTCCTCGGTCTTCTTGCTGGGGTTTTTTTTCTTGGGGGTTTTTTGGGTCTTTTTGTGGTTTTTTTTTGTTTTTTTTTTCTTTCCTGCGTCTCCTCCTGAGCCTGCGTCTCCTCCTGTTCCGACCCTGCGTCTCCTCCTGACCTTGCATCTCCTGCGAGCTCACCTGTCCTCTGATGTCGATGTCGGCGTACTTGTGCAGCAGCGCTCGGACGATCTCCACGTGGCCCCCCCTCACTGCTCCGATCAGCACCGTGTCCCCGCTCTGAAAAAAAAGGACAGAGATCAGGGACAGAAATCAGAGATCAGGGACAGAGATCAGGGACGGAGATCAGGGACAGAGATAGGGACAGAGTAGGGGGATAGGGACAGAGATCAGGGACAGAGATCAGAGATCAGGGACAGAGAAAGATCAGGGACAGAGATCAGAGATCAGGGACAGAGATCAGGGACAGAGATCAGGGACAGAGATCAGGGACAGAGATCAGAGATCAGGGACAGAGATCAGGGACGGAGATCAGGGACAGAGATCAGAGATCAGGGACAGAAATCAGAGATCAGGGACGGAGATCAGAGATCAGGGAAGAATCAGAGATCAGGAGAGATCAGGGACGGAGATAGGGACGGAGATAGAGATCAGGGACGGAGATAGAGATAGGGAGGAGATCAGGGGAGAGATAGGACAGAGATAGGGACGGAGATAGGGACAGAGAAGGGACAGAGATCAGAGATCAGGGACAGAGATCAGGGACGGAGATCAGGGACAGAGATCAGAGATCAGGGACAGAGATCAGAGATCAGGGACAGAGATCAGGGACGGAGATCAGGGACAGAGATCAGAGATCAGGGACAGAGATCAGAGATCAGGGACAGAGAGATAGGGAAGAGATAGGAAGAGATAGAGATAGGGAAGAGAATAGGGACGGAGTAGAGATAGGGACAGAAGATCAGGACGGAGATCAGAGATCAGGGACAGAGATCAGGGACAGAGATCAGAGATCAGGGAAGAGATCAGAGATCAGGGACAGAGATCAGAGATCAGGGACGGAGATCAGAGATCAGGGACAGAGATCAGGGACAGAGATCAGAGATCAGGGACAGAGATCAGAGATCAGGGACAGAGATCAGAGATCAGAGATCAGGGACAGAGATCAGAGATCAGGGACGGAGATCAGGGACAGAGATCAGGGACAGAGATCAGAGATAGGGACAGAGACAGAGTCAGGGACAGAGATCAGGGAAGAGATCAGAGATCAGGGACAGAGATCAGAGATCAGAGATCAGGGACAGAGATCAGGGAAAGATCAGAGATCAGGGACAGAGATCAGAGATCAGAGATCAGGGACAGAGATCAGAGATCAGGGACGGAGATCAGAGATCAGGGACAGAGATCAGGGACGGAGATCAGAGATCAGGGACAGAGATCAGGGACAGAGATCAGAGATCAGGGACAGAGATCAGAGATCAGGGACAGAGATCAGAGATCAGGGAAGAGGGAAGAGAAGAGATCAAGAGCAGGGAGGAGATACAGAGATCAGGGACAGAGATCAGGGACGGAGATCAGAGATCAGGGACAGAGATCAGGGACAGAGATCAGAGATCAGGGACAGAGATCAGAGATCAGGGACAGAGATCAGAAGATCAGAGATCAGGGACAGAGATCAGAGATCAGGGACAGAGATCAGGACAGAGATCAGAGATCAGGGACAGAGATCAGAGATCAGGGACGGAGATCAGAGATCAGGGACAGAGATCAGGGACAGAGATCAGAGATCAGGGACAGAGATCAGAGATCAGGGACAGAGATCAAGAGATCAGAGATCAGGGACAGAGATCAGAGATCAGGGACAGAGATCAGTCAGGGAGGAGATCAGAGATCAGGGACAGAGATCAGGGACAGAGATCAGAGATCAGAGATCAGGGACAGAGATCAGGGACAGAGATCAGAGATCAGGGACAGAGATCAGAGATCAGAGATCAGAGATCAGGGACAGAGATCAGAGATCAGGGACAGAGATCAGAGATCAGGGACAGAGATCAGGGACAGAGATCAGAGATCAGGGACAGAGATCAGAGATCAGGGACAGAGATCAGAGATCAGGGACAGAGATCAGGGACAGAGATAGGGAGGACAGAGATCAGAGATCAGGGACAGAGATCAGAGATCAGAGATCAGAGATCAGAGATCAGGGACAGAGATCAGAGATCAGGGACAGAGATCAGAGATCAGGGACAGAGATCAGGGACAGAGATCAGAGATCAGGGAGGCAGAGATCAGAGATCAGGGACAGAGATCAGAGATCAGGGACAGAGATCAGGGACAGAGATCAGAGATCAGGGACAGAGATCAGAGATCAGGGACAGAGATCAGGGACAGAGATCAAAGATCAGGGACAGAGATCAGGGACAGAGATCAGGGACAGAGATCAAAGATCAGGGACAGAGATCAAAGATCAGGGACAGAGATCAGAGATCAGGGACAGAGATCAGGGACAGAGATCAGGGACAGAGATCAGAGATCAGGGACAGAGATCAGAGATCAGGGACAGAGATCAGGGACAGAGATCAGAGATCAGGGACAGAGATCAGAGATCAGGGACAGTGATCAGGGACAGAGATCAGGGACAGAGATCAGGGACAGAGATCAAAGATCAGGGACAGAGATCAGAGATCAGGGACAGAGATCAGGGACAGAGATCAGAGATCAGGGACAGAGATCAGAGATCAGGGACAGTGATCAGGGACAGAGATCAGGGACAGAGATCAGGGACAGAGATCAGGGACAGAGATCAGAGATCAGGGACAGAGATCAGGGACAGAGATCAGGGACAGAGATCAGGGACAGAGATCAGGGACGTGGCCTCGGCTGCCGTCTCACCCGGTCGGGGATGTTGACGTACGTCCCTGCGTCCAGCAGGTCCTGGACGATCTCGGTGTAGCCCTCCTTGGCGGCGATGGTGAGCGCCGTGTTGCCGTCCTTGTCGGTCATGTTGACGTTGGGGCTCCTCTTCAGCAGCTCCTTCACCACCTCCGTGTAGCCCCCTTCACCGCCACGATCAGCGCCGTCATGGAGTTCTGGGGACGCCAAACACGGTCAGCAGCTCCTCCAGGGTGTGCCGCCTTTTATTCTATACAAGTTTACTGCATTTCAATGACATGGAGGTCGTCATAGCAACCAGGACTGCTGACGTAACATGACTCAGCGCTCACGATACTACATTCATGGACCACCCTCCCTTTTATACGACTCCATGAGGAACCAATAAGAAGGAGAGTGGTTTGGAAGCAGCTTGGGGTCCTGTAATTGTTTGAGTGCCGCCCAGTTAAAGCGTGGGGGTGGCCGGGGTGGCCAGTGATTGGCCAGGGGTGGCTGCGGCCACCCCGGCCACCCCCGTAGCTCCGCCCCTGAGTTCGTACCGCTCCCTCCTGGTCCACGTCGGCTCCGTTCTCCAGCAGGTGCATCACGCAGTCAAAGTGTCCTTTCCTGGCGGCCCAGATCAGAGGGGTGGTGCCGTACTGTAACACACACATACGCACACGCACACACACACACACACACGCACACACACACACACACACACACACACACACACAGAGTTTAGACTGTTTCTGCAAATAAAACATAGCATTGTATTTTCATTATATTATATTCAATGGGCAAAACACTAAATACAAAAAAGTCAAATGTGGAGTTCCACAAGGGACTGTTGTGGGTCCATTGCTTTTTATCTAATTCATTAATTAAATTTGTGAAGTAACCAAAAATGGTAAAATTTCTGTTGTTTGCAGACGATGCGGCTGTTTTCCATTCTGGGAACAATTTAATGGAGATTATTGGAAGCATAGAAGAGGAAATGGTTAAAGTGAGGAACTGGTTTACTGATAACAAATTATTCTTAAATTGGGGAAAAAACTACATTTATGATGTTTGGTAATCGAAAAAGGATAAAGATTTGAGATTATCTACTGATGGAGTTGATATAGGAAGGGTCAAGGAGGTTAAGTTTTTGGTGTTATTTTAGATGAAAAGTTAGATTAGAAGGCCCATATAAAGGATTTATAAGATTAATCTTCTTCATGTTGAAAATTAAATGATTTGGCTGTACATCGTTGATTTAAACTGACGTGAACAATAAACGATGTTGAATGAATGAATTTTTACTCTAATTTGTTGGAATGTTTCATTTCATATCAAACACCTGATTTTAGTATTGAAATATGTTTAGATATTCGCTACATGTCAGTGATAGAACTGACAAAACTGGTTAGAAATGTTTGTTAAATCAAAATAATTCAAGATAGTTGGCTGACAAAATAATAATACACTGAAATATTGAGATATTTTCATATGCTGATACCATATCTATATTTAAAAACATGGTATTGATCTATTTTTCTAATGAAATCTCACGAGATATCATGGCTTTGTTACGAAATCTCATGAGATTTCATGAAATACCGCAAGATTTTGTAACAGAATGATAAAATAATATCGATACACTGAAATATCGCAATATTGTCATATGGCCATACCATATCTATATTTAAAAAAGCAATATTGATCTATTTTACTAATGAAGTCTCGTGTTTTGTGATGAAATCTCTTGAGATTTTACAAAGTACCACGACATTTTATAACAGAACAATGAAATCCCGCGGTATTTCATGAAATCTCATGAGATTTTGTATGATATCTCACAAGATATTTTTAGTAAAATAGATCGATACCGGGTTTTTAAATATAGATATGGTATCAGCATATGAAAATATCGCAATATTTCAGTGTGTCAATATTTTTTCCATCCTTGTTACAAAGAAATCATAAAAACCAGCAACTATCTTTAATTAATTGGATCTAACAAACATTTCTAACCAGTTTTGTCAGTTCTATCACTGGCATGTAGCTAATTTCTAAACATGTTTCAATACTAAAATCAGCTGTTTGATATGAAATGAAACTTTCAGACAAATTCGGGTAAAAATACTGGGATATATCGTATATCGTCATCTAAAATAAATATATTGTGATATATTTGATCCATATCGCCCAGCCCTACCGTTTATGATTACTTTATCGAAGTATTGAGGAGGATTGTCTTCCAGACAGATAGTTCAGATTATCAGGTGACACTTCTGTTGTCACCTGTCACCTGTTACCAAAAAGAAAACAAAAACATTTGCACAACTAATATCGCGATATAACGGTATATGTAATAAAGAGGGGACTTTTTGTCGACAAAACTACCAAAATTTGACACATGCTACCCTCAACAAAAAGAGACAAGTGTCAACGTCGAGGAGGCGGGGCTTGTGGAATTTCCAAATTGCATTTCTGCACTTTTCCCATAATGAAATAAAATACTTAAAATATAATAAATCCACTTTTTCTAAATAGGATTGCGACTTGACTCTCATTTACCGTATTTTCCGGACTATAAGTCACTCCTAAGTATAAGTTGCATCAGTCAAAAAATGCATCATGAAGAGAAAAAAAACATACGAGTCGCACCGGACAGTCGCATTTATTTATCTAAAATAGTTTTCATATCCAACTTGTTACTGCTAAAAATGACCCCAATCAGTCCAATTCCAAAGTTAATGCCTGTAATTGATCATAAACATCATAACGAAGAAGGATAAACATGTTTTTGAGGATTTGTTCCACCGTACAGCCAGATGTCCAAAATTAACTCCTCTCACTGAGATACGGCTATTTTGGGATTTATGCTCTTGGAGCTGAATATAGTCGTCACAAGCCTAAAGCGCCTTCTTTTGAGATTAGTTGGTCATATTTACTCCTTGGCTCAAGTCAGTCAATATGAATCAATACTTAAAAAATATGTTAAATTGTATATATTTAGGTATATAAAGTGCACAAGCAACCAAACTATGAAAAAAAGTGTGACTTATAGTCTGGAAAATACGGTAATTCAACAAAAAGTCGACATATGTGCTTCTCGACGATCAATTTTCCAAATCCCGTGTCGTTCCCGTCCCTAAGATGCCAAAATTATATCACCCCGTCATACCGGTATATCACCCTGCCCAGATAGATAGATAGATAGATAGATAGATAGATAGATAGATAGATAGATAGATAGATAGATAGATAGATAGATAGATAGATAGACTTCAATCATCACATAGAGAAATTCAATTCTTCAGCTGCTCATTGACATACTGACACACCAGTCACAGCTAAGTCAGATAGAATAATAAATGAAAGAATAAAAAAGTAAGACACTTCACACACTGTGTAAAAAATAAAAAATCAATATCAGAACAAATATATATATATATATATATATATATAGAGAGAGAGAGAGAGAGAGAGAGAGAGAGAATTACATTTGCTATATTATTTTCTCTTTTAGTCACTTTTTCTTACATATTTTATTTCACTTTAAATGCATTATAGATATTTATTGTATATTATGTAGAAATAAATGTAATTTTTAAAATTCCCTTCTGTCACCAGCAGGTGGCAGTGTAACGTCCATGCTTGTGTACAGCAGGTTTCAGTCACACACCATTTATTTTTATTCAGACCACAAAAGTGACGTTAATATACGTGTAGTTCAGGTAGTACCAGGTTAAACTGTGTATTACTGTTGCGGTACTTTATCATCTTACACTTACTGTCCTTATTTACACAGTTTTACCTTTACTTGGTGTGTAGTGCTCAGATGTTCAACCTGCACGGCAGCTTGTTGTTTTTGTCTCTGTTTCCTTTTTTTACATCCATGAAAACATGTTCCTGTAATTAATTTGTTTGTTTTGTGTATTTTTGTGTATTTTTGTGTATTTTTGCGTATTTTTGCTGCTGCGCGTCACCTTGTCCGAACAGTTGACTTTGGCTCCGTTCTGCAGCAGCAGCTTGACGATGTCGGCGTGTCCGCGACCTGCAGCCCAGATGATGGGGTACACGCTGTACTGCTGTGATGAAGAGGGAGGAAGAGGAAGGGCGTCCATCAGGGTGCAGACACTGCTGCGTGTGCATGCGTGTGCGTGTGCATGCGTGTGCGCGCTACCTGCCCCGTGGTGTTGGGGTTGGCTCCGTGCTCCAGCAGCAGCTGCGTCACCTCCACCCGTCCTTTGTACGCCGCCCACATCAGCGCCGTCCAGCCGCCCTGACCAACAACAACAGTTACTCCACGTTGTCCTGGAACCACCGACTGAACTACGTTTCCCATGAGCCTTTGCTCACCATGTCTCTGTGCTCGATGTAGGCGCTGTTCTCCAGCAGCTCCTTCACCACGTCCACGTGACCCTCCTTCGCCGCAGAGATCAGCGCCGACCAGCAGTCCTGCCCACAGAGAGGCCGCGTTACCACGGAAACGGCAGCTACTCACCCTGCCCGTCTCCTAGCAACCGGGGAATCCAGCGCAGGAAGGCAGCGAGGGGGGAGCTGGGGCTTTTTGTGTCATGCAGACAAACAAAAGCAAGCGGGAGGGAGGGAGGGAGGGAGCGCTGGTTCTGCTCACCACGTCGTCCAGGTTGACGTTGGCTCCTCGCCGGATGAGCTCCTGGACGATCTCCAGGCTGCCCTGCTCAGCCGCCAGCATGAGGGGCGTCTGGCCGTTCTGCAGGCGTAAACAAGTAAACAAAGAGGGAAGTAAACACGTAAACAAAAAACACAGGAAAACTAACAACACAAACCCGAATAAAACAAAAGCACAAAGCTAAAAATGTCAACAAAGTAAGAAAAAAGGAATAAATCAAATACACAAACAAGACAAACAAGGACAAAAACAACAATAAACAAATAAACAAACAACTGAGACTAATTAAAACACCATAAACAGAAATAAACTGTTAAAACTAGGAATGCACAATATAATCGGCCCCCTATCAGTATCGGCCTATATCGGCCTTAAAACTGAGTATCGGACATCTGCCGTCCCACCGATATTTGACCGATATTTAAGTGATATTTAACCGATATTTAACCGATCAACCCGCTGTTTCTAATCTTCAAAAACGTCTTTTTTACAGACTTTAAAACTTCTAAAGATTAGTGGTGGGAAAAATATCGATACACTGAAATATAGCAATATTTTCACATGCTGGTATCATAATGACATTTAAAAATGTGGTATCGATCTATTTTACTAACGAAATCTCGCGATATTTAATCATTCTGTTATGAAATCTTGCAAGAATTCACAAAATATCGTGAGATTTTGTAACAGAAAGATGAAATCTGGTGAGATTTTTTAAGGGAAATATAGACCGATACCGCTTTTTTAAAATATCGATTTGATAATGGCATATGAAAATATCGCGATATTTCAGTATATTCATATTTTTTCCACCCCTTTTTTTCAAACTGCTATTTGCAATGACTGCTTATTTTTTTCAGCTTTAATATCGATATCGGTTATCGGCCACGTGACTTTTAAAATATCGGCATATTGTATATCGGCCAAAATTCCAATATCGTGCATCCCTAGTTGAAACAACTAAAATTTAAAAATGCATCATTAAAAAAAGAAAATCTAAAAAGTAAACAAAACAAGTAAACAACTGTAAGTGTTGAACCCAGCGGGGGGGGGGGGAGTAAACAGGAAGTGTACGCACGTCGCTCCGCCCGTCCACCTCCTTGAAGCGGTCCAGGTGAGCCTTCATGGCGGCCAGGTTCTCCTCCTCCACGTAGCTGAACAGGTTCTGGATGGCCAGCGTGGTCATCTTGATGGAGGTGGTGGTGTCCATGTCTGCGGTCGTCACGGCGCCCCCTGCAGGCGGAGGACAGGACGCTTTCACCCCCCCGGTCTCAGGAACACCCCCAATGCACCACAGCAAGCTTCAGTTTCAGTGAGATATTTGAGCAGGTTTGCTAGTTTTTATTAGGTTTTTTTTGGGGGGGAAGTGCTTAGTTTTAGTTTAGTTTTATTAGTTTTTTTTTGGGGGGGGGGATGCTTAGTTTTAGTTTAGTTTTTATTAGTTTTTATTTTTAGGGGAATGCTTAGTTTTAGTTTAGTTTTATTAGTTTTTATTTTGGGGGGGGGGATGCTTAGTTTTAGTTTAGTTTTTATTAGTTTTTTTTTTTGGGGAGGATGCTTAGTTTTAGTTTAGTTTTATTAGTTTTTTTTGGGGGGGGGGGGATGTTTAGTTTTAGTTTAGTTTTTATTAGTTTTTTTTGGGGGGGGATGCTTAGTTTTAGTTTAGTTTTTATTAGTTTTTTTTTTTTAGGAAAATGCTTAGTTTTAGTTTAGTTTTATTAGGTTTTTTTGGGGGGGGGGGTGCTTAGTTTTAGTTTAGTTTTTATTAGTTTTTTTTTTTTTTAAGGAAAATGCTTAGTTTTAGTTTAGTTTTTATTAGTTTTTTTTTGGGGGGGGATGCTTAGTTTTAGTTTAGTTTTTATTAGTTTTTTTTTTTTTTAGGAAAATGCTTAGTTTTAGTTTAGTTTTATTAGTTTTTTGGGGGGGGGTGCTTAGTTTTAGTTTAGTTTTATTAGTTTTTTTTTTTAGGGAAATGCTTAGTTTTAGTTTAGTTTTATTAGTTTTTTTTGGGGGGGGATGCTTAGTTTTAGTTTAGTTTTTATTAGTTTTTATTTTGGGGGGAAAATGCTTAGTTTTAGTTTAGTTTTATTAGTTTTTTTTTGGGGGGGGGGATGTTTAGTTTTAGTTTAGTTTTTATTAGGTTTTTTTTTTGGGGGGGGGTGTTTAGTTTTAGTTTAGTTTTATTAGGTTTTTTTTGGAGGGGGGTGCTTAGTTTTAGTTTAGTTTTATTAGGTTTTTTTTTGGGGGGGGGTGTTTAGTTTTAGTTTAGTTTTATTAGTTTTTTTTTTGGAGGGAAGGTGCTTAGTTTTATTAGTTTTATTTTTGGGGAAAATGCTTAGTTTTATTAGGTTTTTTTGGAGGGGGGTGTTTAGTTTTAGTTTAGTTTTTATTAGGTTTTTTTTGAGGGGGAAAATGCTTAGTTTTATTAGTTTTTTGGGTTTTTGGGGGGGTGCTTAGTTTTAGTTTAGTTTTATTAGGTTTTTTGGAGGGGGTGTTTAGTTTTAGTTTAGTTTTATTAGGTTTTTTTGGGGGGGGGTGCTTAGTTTTAGTTCAGTTTTTATTAGTTTCAGTGTTAGTTTGAAGCAAGGCTAGTTTATTTGTAGAGCACATTTCATGAACAGGACAATTGAAAGTGCTTTACATAAAACATTATAAGCCTTACAGCGGGGTGCAAAAGGGGAAAAAAAAAGAATGAACTACTCTCTTTTTTTTCTTTTTTCTTTTTCTTTCTTTTTTCTCTTCGCCAGTTATTTCATCACATCTGTCTCTGAATGATCGTGCGCTGCTGATGAGATGCAGCTTGTATGAGCGGATGTTGCACAAAAACATCATATCTGCTGGATGTCTGAGAATTTCAGTTAAATCTCAGACTTCAGTTATCCTGTGAGAATGTGCAACAGAAAAATAGATGGGGGGGGGGGGGGGGGTAATTTATTCATAACATGTGGTCCCTAGGTAATACTGATCCTGTCAGAATAGGACTTAAGGATGTTTTTGCAATAACTTTAGTTAGTTTTTTAAAGGTACAACACATTTTCAGTTAAAGTTTTTTCTTTGTTTTTTTTTGGTTTTTATGTCATTTTTATTTTTATTTCAGTAAGCAAAAATGTTTTTTCAATTTTACTTTTCAGGGTTTTTTTGTTAGTTTTAGCTCACGATAATAATCAGGGGGAGTGGGTAGCCTCGTGGCAATGTTGAAGTCCCCGACACGGCACTCAGGTGAACCACCATGGACCCCTGAGCAAGGTCCTGAACCCCCACCAGCTGCTTTAAACAGCAGCCCACTGCTCTCAGGTCCAACCGGAGATGTTTAAAATACAGACAACAAATGAGGTGATTGGCTCTCTAACTGGGATAAATAAAGTATATTATTATTATTATTATTATTATAATTATAAACTTGCTCTACAAAACAAGAAAACAGACGAGAGGAAAAGAAAAGTAACGACTGGAAGAAAAAACAGCAGATAAGCAGCAGGAAAGTTCAGACGACAGAAAAGTGTGCAGATAAACGTGTGTAACGTCATTATTCTGCCTGACATTTCCATCCTGCTGCTGCAGGTCTGATAGAATCAGGTCTGACTGAAGCTGGATCCCCCCCCCGTCTCAGAGACCAGGTCTGGGACTGACCCGGGTCAGCGTTCAGACTCTGCTGCCCACTGATAAGACTTTCAACCCGGTTCCGCCTCCACTTCACAAAGGAAGAAATCCCCCATCAAATACAGATGTGGAGCCGTCGCCGTGGCAACCGCCTCCATGCCACAGCGCCTGCCTCAGAGATGAGAGGCTGCAGGGAGCTTTGTGAAATGAAATGAAATGAACCCGTGACTACGAGCAGAATGCTTCCAGTTCTGGTTCAGGTCCGCAGCCAGAACCGGTTCTACGACGGTTCTACGATGGTTCTACGACGGTTCTACGATGGTTCTACGATGGTTCTACGATGGTTCTACGACGGTTCTACGATGGTTCTACGAAGAACACGTGTTTATTCATCAGTTACTAATCAGCTTTGTGCCGAGGTTTTAAATCAGCTCGTTAATACCTGAAGCTATCGGGTGGTAATAACTCGTATAAACACTCGATAGAAGAATCTGTGTCAAAACAAAATGTTTATTGTTGTGAAACGTTTGAGGTTTGAGTGGTTTTAGTTGGTAAACATCCACCATTCAGCTGTAAACCAGTTAACCAGACCAGCCTGATTACGTTCACTGTACTGTATTAGCAGAAATATTTACACATGGTTGTATACAGTCCAACATGAAAATAAACATATATTATATATTAATTATACAATAAAAATTTAGAGTAATATTTACTGTTTTCAAATACCAAATGTATCTAATATAGAATTAAAAAAACGTATGTAATAATTAAGGGAATCTGAATAGTTATTAATATTCATAGTTGCTTATATATTTATATTCATGGTTTATAAATTTATATTTGACCTGAACCTATCAGATATTACAAGAAGATTTATTAAGGTTATTTTCAACCTCTATTTATTCTGTGCAAACATTTTGATGGATTCCTTCTCTTTTTATTAATCTTTTACTATCTGTCATTAAACTCATTAACCGTTTTAACCACTTGTTTGATCTAAAGATAATCAATTAATCCATCAATCCTTGACCTGTTTTTTCACCTGTTATAACTGAAATGTCCTGATTTTAAACGTGCTAATGCTTAAACGTGAACACTCATTTAACATGGTTTATTTTCCGCCCATCAGATGATCGAATATCGATAGATTTTATTGACATTAATTAACAGGTTGTAAAAATAACACGATACTAGGCTGTTACATGCCTGCAGTAACCGGAATAACCTTCATGTCGAACATTGTGATTTACGGACAACCTGACATATCTCCAACATTTCAACCGTTTTATCTGCTTTATTTCACTGAAATCACACAAATACGCGATTTATTCCGATTTATTTTAGGCTGATTCAGCGACGTGACAAGTGCAAATCAATAATTAATCGATGACAGCAAAGGATGCTGCCGATGAAAAGCCTTCATTTTACCTTCAGATGAGAATTAGATTGGGTTTGTTGGGTCTGGGTCCGGTCCGGGCGGGTTTCGGTGTCGACTGTTCGGCGGGTTTCGCTGCGTTTCCTCGGCCTGTTTTCGGAAGACAGCCTGCGCTCTATTCTCCATCCCCGACAACAGCAGCCATCTTTGATCAGAATAACAAGCGAGACAACAGCGCAGCCAATCAGGACACGCCCCACGTCAAGCGCGCCAAAACGAGGCTTCTGCTTCCGGTTACAGACCCAAAATTAAAAGCCGGAACAAACGCTGTTTCCGGTAAATTACAAAATAAACCTAACTAAGCTGTCCCTAAACCAAAGGTTATTCTAGTTAACTAAAACTAACGAAAAATCTAAAACTAAAATTGAAAAAACATTTTCGTTCACTGAAATAAAAAAAAAAAAAGAAAGTTTTTCAACAAACGATAACTAATTGAAACTGCATTGTGTCTTTAAATAACTAAAACTAAATAAAATTATTACAAAACCATCCTTAGTTTTAAATTGATTTAATACATAAGCTTTTTGGGTTGTTGTATAATCTATTTTCTATTTAATCTATTTGCTTTGCTTTTATTTTGAGTGACTTGAGTAATGATTTTGAATGTCACGCCAGACAAATACCTATAATTGATGGAGAAAAAAAAAAAACTCAAACTAACACTGAAACTAATAAAAACTAAAATAAAACTCAGCATTTTCCAAATATTAAAAACTAATAAAAACGAGCATCTGCTCAAAAAAACTAACTGAACTGAAAAACAAAAAGTCAAAACTAAATAAAAACTGAAACTAATGAAAAATCCAAAATATAACCTTGCCCCCAAACGGACAGAGCGGAATATCATCAGTAAAACTAAAGAAATTGATTTGATAAAGAGTGTTGGCACTTCAGCAGACACATTATTACCCATAATTCAATTGAAATACAGTCGTCCTCAAAATTATTCACATCCTCAAAATAAGAAGGAAAAAAAAATCTGGTGTCAGTGAAATTATGACATTGATTTTGAATTTTTATTTTAAAAGAAAACTTCTTCTTCAAAAACTTCTTTTTAAAGACTTTAAAACTTCTAAATACTAGGGGTGGGAAAATATTGATACACTCAACTATCACAATATTTTCATATGCTGATATCATATTGACATTTTAAAAAGCAGCATCAATCTATCTCACTAATGAGATCTGGCAAAATTTCATCGTTCTGTTACAAAATCTCACAGGACTTCGCAAAATATCGTGAGATTTTGTAACAGAACGATGAAATCTTGCGAGATTTTGTAAGTAAAATAGATTGATACCACGTTTTTAAATATAGATTTGATATTGGCATATGAAAATATCGCAATATTTCAGTGTATCGATATTTTTACCACCCCTATTTTTCAAAGTGTTGGAAACAGATAAAACTGCTATTTGAAATTACTGCTTATTTTTTTTTCAGCTTTGATAACGGTATCGATATCGGTTATCGGCCAAAATTCCAATATCGTGCATCCCTAATGCATTTTATTTGTTTATTTAACCTTCATTTAAACAGATAAGTCCCACTGAGGTACAGGAAAGGAAATGTACTCCATCTATCCTCATTTTACAAGTTTGTATTGTTTTTTTCAAAACCTGAAAGTTGAAATAAAATCGTGGTTCATCAAAAATGACAAGTTTCCGATGGTAAATATTTATGAAAAATTAAAAGTCGGTTTTTTTTAAAAAAGAAAAAGGAAAAATTTGGGTGGGGGGGTTTTTTATTTGGGTTGGTTGGGGGGGAAAAACTGCCCCGGAGAGGTTGTCAGAGCCCTGATTGGCTGACAGATGTGTGGGAGTTAACCTGGCTCCTAACAGCGAGAAGTCAAAAGAGACGGTTATTGATTTTAGGAGACACAGTTTGACCATTTGTCTCTGGAGATAAAGAAAGAGCATCAGGATTTAAGTTTTTTGGAGCATCTCTGATGACATCACTGCTTGTGTTGAAAAGACGGCGCTTCAGCAGAGATGATGAGGTCATTCAGTAACACCAAATCTGCAGGTCGTCTGACATGTTCGGTCCTGACGTTTGCTGTGCCACGTTTGTTCATGTCTGTCGTTAGCTTAACTTGTGTAACCACATTAGTTTATCTGATAATAACTTATTAACAGTGCAGAGCATCAGCAGGAAATCTGCTCCCTATCGGTTTATGGGGGTTGAAGTGCAGCGAACTGGCACCGAGTCGAGTCTTGATAAAGTCCACAGTGAGTGTTTGTCCCCACAGTGATGGAGACCTGCTCCTTCTGAATCTGATGTCATTACAAACCACCATTTTTTACAGAAAAACCAAACCATCATTCTGCTTTCTGCTTCTCACGTTATGTGCAAATGCAGATTAAACAGCAGTCACAACACAAACCGGCAGGATGGACGGAAACACCAGACTTCTGTCTCCCAGCGATGCCAAGTGCTGAGGTTTTTTCCAGTTGTACCAAATAAGTGCAGATTAAAGGAACAGTCCACCCACTGAATGATGTAACTTTATCTTCCACTTCCCCTCATGGTGAGAAAGACTCTGCAGCACTTTTTAATATCTCAAATGCAGCCGGTGATCAGGAAGGCTTCTCGTTTCTGGACATTTGCTGTAATTTATTTAAATGTGTGACAGTGGGGTCCTGTCACGATGCCTCTGGTTGATCACGGCTACTCGGCCACAGTCTCACTCTGGCTGACTGGTTCGTGTGCATCACTCCAGTCCAGGAGTCTGTGGTGTAATTCTGCCGGGGTCCTCCCCTTCCATACCTATGTTTGTTTTTTGGACGTGGATCATTCTCAGTTTCAGGGGTGGAACAGAAAATTCCACAGTCTTCAAATTCCCCAAACGGTTGGTTGGTTGTCTGTTATTGTATCTGTATCATCATCTGTCCAACCAGGTGTCATAAAAATAACCCAACGCCAGACACACAAACAGTAAAACATACAGCTTTATTTAAAAAGACAAAACATGGCAGTTACTGATGGGAGGTAAAACACGGCCACAGAACTGCGTTCAGTGGTTCAAAGACGAACTCAGTTAAGCTGTTTTAAATGAAACCAAAAACTCAAGCTGGTCTGAATATCAGATTTGGGGCTGCTGAAGCCTTCCCATTAGCTAACCAGCAGATCCGAACCTTCCCTGTCGCTAATCTGTTGAGCTGAGTCATGCTGTAAGCTAACCTGCTAGCTGAGTCATCCAGTTAGCTAACCAGCAGATCCGAACCTTCCCTGTCGCTAATCTGTTGAGCTGAGTCATGCTGTAAGCTAACCTGCTAGCTGAGTCATCCAGTTAGCTAACCAGCAGATCCGAAACCTTTGCTTTCACTAATCTGTTGAGCTGAGTCATTCTGTAAGCTAACCTGCTAGCTGAGTCATCCAGTTAGCTAACCAGAAGATCCGAAACCTTTCCTTTCACTAATCTGTTGAGCTAAGTCATGCTGTTAGCTAACCTGCTAGCTGAGTCATCCAGTTTGCTAACCAGCAGATCCGAACCTTCCCTTTCCTTAATCTGTTGAGCCAAGTCATGCTGTTAGCAAACCTGCAAGCTGAGTCATCCAGTTAGCTAACCAGCAGATCCGAACCTTCCCTTTCGCTTAATCTGTTGAGCCAAGCCATGCTGTTAGCTAACCTGCTAGCTGAGTCATTCAGTTTGCTAACCAGCTAGATCTGAATCTTCCAGTTTCCTTAATCTGTTGAGCTGAATCATGCTGTTAGCTAACCTGCTAGCTGAATTATCCAGTTAGCTAACCTGCATCAACAGTAAATCAACATGAGCTTGTTAGTTGTATCCGGTTTTTATCACAACCACTGTAAACTGAACTGAAACTTTGATAAGATTAATCCAAACTCTTTGAATATGACTTTTTAAGTTTCCAAGATGAGCCGTTTGCTAACCCACAACAACCGTTTTTAACTGAGCTGTTAGCAAACATTATTTTTCAGCGGGATATCTTTGCTTCTGAAACATTTCAGACAAATGGCAAGAGTTAGACAGATGCGTTTTCATTTCAGCTGTCAGAATAACTAGAAAAACAAAATTGTGTCATGGTGGACATGTCCAGCAGCAGAGTTTGTCTTGTTAAAATTGTTAATCCTTCTGACATTTTTCGGAACTACTGTGAGACTGTATGTAGATGTGATTTTAAAACACGTAAAAATCATGTTTTGTTATGTAAAACAATACAAAGAACTGACTTAATGTAAGTAACGTTGGTGAGTTTCATTGTGATAGAGGATGCACAATATAATCGGCCCCCTATTGGTATCGGCCTATATCAGCCTTAAAACTGAGTGTCGGACATCAGCTACTCCACCAATATTTAACTGATCAGCCCGTTGCTTCTAAAGTTTTAAAAAAAAGTCTTCTTATTCAAAAACTTCTTTTTTACAGACTTTAAAACTTCTAAAGACTAGGGGTGGGAAGAAATATAGATATACTGAAATATCGCGATATTTTCATATGCTGATATCATATTGACATTCAAAAAAGGCAGTACTGGTCTATTTTACTAATGAAATCTTGTGATATTACATCATTCCGTTGCGAAATCACGCAAGAATTCACAAAAATTTTGCAATATTTTCATATGCTGATATCATATTGACATTTAAAAACGTAATATCAATCTATTTTAAAACTGAAATCTTGCGATATTTCATCATTCTGTTACGAAATCTCATGAGAATTTATTAAATGTCGTGAGATTTTTGTAAGTAAAATAGATTGATACTGTGTTTTTACATATTGATTTGACATCAGAATATGAAAATATTGCGAGGTTTCAGTGTATCGATATTTTTTCCCACCCCTATTTTTCAAAGTGTCGGAAACAGATAAAACTGCTATTTGAAATTACTGCTTATTTTTTTCAGCTTTGATAACGGTATCGATATCGGTTATCGGCCACATGAGTTTTAAAATATTGGCATATCCGATATCGGCCAAAATTCCAATATGGTGCATCCCTAATTGTGATATCTACTGTTAAACATCTGACCTGTTCATGTGTCTCCCCTTCATGCAGGCTGTTGCTGTAAATGTCGACTGTTTTCACTACTACACTTCAAAACTAAACCATGAGATGAAGGAAAAGTAAACTTTAACAAACTTCCTTTCACTGAGGAGAAACGTGATCTGAACATTTTAGTTCACATCTTCAGACTCGAGTTTCATCACGTTCTTAAAGTTTTCTCTGTTTGGGAAGAAATGACATCAATAACTTCAACCAAAACTGACATCTACAAATGTAAACACATGGAGATAGTTAACACTTGGTTTCCTTTTTCTTGTACGAATCCAAACAACTAAGGCGACTGAGTGACGTAATTATTGGCACTTTCTTTGAAACTAGCTTCTTCTTTTAACACTATGATGTTGTGGTTTAATCAGTCTGGCTTTTATTCATCCAACTCATTCACATTTATGTAGTTGTTTGTTGTATCACTTCAGATTTGTGACTTCGGTCATTCACACACTCCCCCCCCCCTCCCGTCAGCAGGTTATGTGACGAGAGGGAATCGGTTTAACACCATGGCAGATCCACCACAGCTGCTCCATGTAAACTCACATTAAGTCCTCCATTACTGGTCTCAACTGTCCAGCTGGCAGTTCTGACTTCATTTTAATGATAATACAACCCACGGCCCGCTTCCACGAGCATCCGCTGAATCCAAATAATACAGTTTTGGGTATTGATCCAAACCCAGTCCAGCAACAGGGTCCCTGGGCCCGTTTGACTCCGTCTGAACAGCTCCATGGAAAAGCGGCGTCCGCTCTCATGTGGTCTTCTCCTTCTGGCTGTAGGTGCAGTCTGCAGCCTCCAGGGGGCTCTGGACTTGGCCCTGGTGGCAGGTCTTCAGTTGGTCTTTGAGGCGCAGATGTCTCGGTTTGACGGGCAACATCACAGCGAGGAGAACGCAGCCAACGTGGAGGCTGAAGCACCAGGACCTGGAGAGGACAGGGGGGGGGGATCTTCCATCAAATCAATAATCAGCCGCTCATCCACACGACAGACTTCTGCAGACCCAGACACTCTTGTTTAGGGATGCACGATATTGGAATTTTGGCCGATATCAGATATGCCGATATTTTAAAACTTATGCGGCCGATAACAGATACCGATATTAAGGCTGAAAAAAATAAGCAGTCATTGCAAATAGCAGTTTTATCCGTTTCCAACACTTTAAAAAAGAGGGGTGGAAAAAAATATTGATATACTGAAATATTGTGATATTTTCATATGCCAATATCAAATCTATATTTAAAAACGCAGTATCGACCTATTTTACTTACAAAATCTGGCGAGATTTCATCATTCTGTTACAAAATCTCACAATATTTTGTGAATTCTCGCGAGATTTTGCAACATAACGATGTAATATCATGAGATTTCGTTAGTAAAATAGATCAACACTGTGTTTTTAAATGTCAATATGATATCAGCATATAAAAATATTTCAAATTTTTGTGAATTCCTGCAAGATTTTGTAGCAGAATGATCAAATAACGCAAGGCTTTGTTAGTAAAATAGATCGATACTGCGTTTTTAAATGTTAATATATCAGCATATGAAAATATTGCAAACTTTTTGTGAATTCTTACGAGATTTCATAACAGAACGATGAAATATCGCAAAATTTTGTCAGTAAAATAGATTGATATCACGTTTTTAAATGTTAATATGATATCATCATATGAAAATATCTCAAAATTTTTTGTGAATTCTCGCAAAATTTTGTAACAGAACAATGAAATATTGCAAGATTTAGTTAGTAAAATAGATCGTCGCATTTTCAAATGTCAGTTTGATATCAGCACATGAAAATACTGCGATATTTCAGTGTAGCGATATTTTTTTCCACCACTTGTGGGATCTAGTCTTTAGAAGTTTTCAAGGCTGTAAAAATAAGTTTTGGGGTTTTTTTAGACTTCAGAAACATCGGGCTGATTGGTTAAATATCGGTTAAATATCGGTGGGGCGGCCGATGTCTGTTTCCAGTTTTGAGGTCGATATAGGCCGATACCGATAAGGAGCCAATTATATCGTGCATCCCTACTCTTGTTGATGTTTGGCTGCTCTCGATTGGACGTTACCCTCAATTTAAGCTCTGTGATTGGTTAAAAATTCAACAGGAAGTGTCGTCATCCTCATTTGGTGTAAAGAGCAACACAGCAGTGATAACGATCTTTTTCTGATGAAAATGGGATAATCGACGGTTTTAGAGAAGCTGAATTATCGTAAATGAGTCAAAGTTCAGCCTGACTGACACACGTGCACCTGACAAACATACTGACCTGTAAAACTTTAATGACGGACCCACGGACAACAGGACGAAGGGGACCACCGTGTAGCAGATGGCGATCTGAGTGGCGGCCCACGTGATGACATCATAGAGCAGTTTGTGTGCGGCGGACTGCAGGAAATACGGCCGAACGTTGTGTCTGACCTGTGAGGATAAAGGAGGACTGGCTGCATGAAGCAGGCAGCAGATCTGTTCAGTCCTGCATGGATCAGACGAGCTTGTGCAGGACACGTCACATAATCTGTCACATATCACAGAAATATCACTCGTTTTTCAACTTTCCTGAACCCTGATTTTACCTGAAGCCCCCTTTTCTCAGAATCTGAGCCAAATGAATCGAAGGAAACTGTTTAAAGCTTGTGCTCTGATTACAGATCGATACTTTCAGCAGCTCGTATCCGTCCCCCGTTCAGTGTAACACGATGCTGCGTGTTTGTTTGCTGGTAAAACAACATGTTTGAGAGAAAACTGGAACTGCAGGAGGACTGACGGAGGTTTGTGGTGGAGCAGTTTCCCCTCCGATCATCAGCAGAGACGGAACTGATGAAACACTGTTAGAAATGTTTGTTAGGTCCAAGAAATAAAGACAGTTGCTGCTTTTTATGATTTCTTTGTAAAAGTCTTGGGGGGGATTGTCTTCCAGACAGTTTAAAGAATAAGGGTGGGAAAAAATATCAATACACCTAAATATCGCAATATTTTCACATGCTGATACCATATCTGTATTTAAAACATGCTATCAATCTATTTCACTTAAAGGTGAACGATAATTATCGGTCCGATATACATCGGGCCGATAACAGGAAATTATTACATCATTTCAATAGGTCTGATATCATGACGACTTGTCCCGATAATAGGGGTTGAAAAAATATCGACGCACTGAAATATTGCGATATTTTCTGTGCCTACATCATATTTATATTTTAAAACGTGGTATAGATCGTTTTTCATGAAAACCTTCAAGATTTCATCACAGAACAATGAGATATTGTGAGATTTCATTGGTAAAATAGAAAGATACCGCTTTTAAAAAAATCAATATTATATCGGCATATGAAAATATCACGATATTTCAGTGTATTGATAATTTTCCCATCCTACCTGATAACATATATATTATTTTTGTCAGCAGGGCAGCGCTCCGCTCACATTAGGAGACTGGAATTATTGTTGTTTAAAAATGCTTATTGACATAGATAAGTCTGACCTGTCAATCATTATCATTGTTTACAAATACACTTTTTCAGATTGTGTAAACATACAGTAAATGCTTGAATAAACTACGCAGGACATCATTTTCTCTGTTTTTCTTTTATCTTCTTAATTGTGCGTCTTCCGTTCGTAATCCCAGTGCATGTATCTGCATCAGTTTAAGGGGAGCTTTTATTTTTGCATCAGTAATGCGACTTTTTTAGGTTGCTGTGTATTTCAGATAACGAAGAGTTTTGATATCTTTTAGAAAATGTTTGAGTGGCTTGCTGATAGTTTTTAACTGGAATAAATAAATATTTCTTCATTTAAAAAGTAAAAATTCTTTTTGGTTTTGTGAACAGTATTGATGTCATGATTAGGTACGTATGTGTGTTATCGGTTATCAGTTATCGGCATCGGTCTTTAGGAGCTGGAATTTATCGGTAATCGGTTTTGAAAAAAGGTTATCGTGCATCCCTACGAATGAAATCTCACGAGATATCATCGTTTTGTTACAAAATCTCATGAAATACCGCAAGATTTGGTAACAGAACGATGAAATCTTGTGAGATTTCATACGTAAAATAAATCAATACTGCATTTTTAAATACAGATATGGTATCGGCATATGAAAATATAGTGATATTTCAGTGTATCGATATTTTTTCCCACCCTTATTAAATAACCAGGTGACCCGTTTGTAGTCAGTCGAGGTGCAGCGGGTCATTACGAAAAAAATAAAGCACAAAAACATTTGCTTTGATGTGCGGGTATTGGGTGGCTGTAAATGTGTGGGAGGGGTGGCGGAGGGTGTGGATCTGTGGGGGGTGTGTGTGTGTGTATGTGGGTGCCGTGTGGGGGGGTGGACGGGTGGGGGGCGTTGCCGGGGGTTGGGGGAGTGTGCCTTTCTGGGGCGTGGTGGAGATGTGGGCGGGAAGGGGGGCGTGGGTACCGGTGGGGCAGGGGTAGTGGGTGGCTGTGGATGTGTTGGAGGGGTTGGCAGAGGGTGTGGATCTGTAGAGGGTAGGGATGTGGGGGGTGGGTGTGTATATGGGGGTGGCGTGTGGGAGTAAATGGGAGGGGGCGTTGGCGGTGGTGGGGGAGTGTGTCTCTCGGGGGCGTCGGTACCGGTGGGGCGGGTGTGTGTATGGGGTTGGCGTGTGGGGGGGTGGATTGGCGGGGGGCATTGGTAGGGTTGGGGAGTGTGTCTCTTGGGGGCGTGGGTACTGGTGGGGCGGGTGTGCGGGTATTGGGTGGCTGTGGATGTGTGGGAGGGGTTGGCGGAGGGTGTGGTTCTGTAGGGGGTGTGTGTGTGTATGGGGCTGGCGTGTTGGGGGGTGGATGGGCGGGGGGCATTGGTAGGGGTGGGGGAGTGTGTCTCCTGAGGGCGTGGGTACTGGTGGGGCGGGTGTGTGTATGGGGGTGGCATGTGGGGTGGTAGACGGGCAGGGGCGTTGCCGGGGTTTGGGGGAGTGTGTCTGTAAGGGGCGTGATGGGGATGTGGATGGGGAGGGGGGGTGTGGGTACCGGTGGGGTGGGTGTGCGGGTATTGGGTGGCTGTGGATGTGTGGGAGGGGATGGCAGAGGGTGTGGATGGGCGAAGGTGTGTTGAAGGGGGTAAAGGTGTGGGGCTGTTTGGGGTGTGGATTTGGCAAAAAAAGGAAAATAAATGTTGAAAAAGGAAAAACACTGAACGTTATTGAGCATCATGACAATCAAAAATGTCCAAAATAAATAAAGTAAACCGTCCTCATCTTCTTCTGGGACACAAACACCAAAGTGTGTCTTTTTTTGGGGGGGGGGGGTCCAAAAGTCCCCAAAACGACACTGCTTGTGAGTTGGCTTGCAGAGAACTCGTTTCACTTGATCTCACCGCTCTAGCAGCCAGCGTGACGACGATCCCAGTGAGGAATGTGAGGTAGTATCCCGGATAGGCCCCGTGCCACATGGCTGACAGGATGAAGGTGGCGGCTGTTGGGTGGTAGGGACATCGCTCATAACACACCCTGTTCAGCAGAGGTCAAAGGTCAAACAGAAGCATGTTTTATTCTCTTCACAGCAGGCTGCATGACACTTTCTAACGTTCAGACTGGATGAAATGTTCAGACGGACCTTTTGAGCCAGTGTGCCGTCTGAATGTTCCAGTTGTCCAGGAAAACTTTGAAGCTGGTGGCAAACTGGAGAAGACAACATGGCGTTTAGATGTCAAACTCGCTCAGAAACACGGCGTCGATGTTGGAGACCGTCCTCACCTCGATGTTGAGGATCCTCAGGTTAGAGATGAGGTCCCAGCGGGGAGACCCGTCGCTGTCGTAGCCGTTGAAGCCGAAGCCGGCAGCGTTGTTGATGGCATCAGCTGTTATTCAGGAAACACTTGTGTTACATTTCCCAGCAGACAAAGATATCAGCAAACTGTTGTCATGACAACAAACAGGACAGAGCTGTCAGTCACTCACCGAGCGTCCACACAAAGTAGTACTTGGGTCTGGTGGTCACCATGGACAGATACAGGTAGACCACCTGAGCGTAGAAGGGCATGTTGGCAATGAAGTCGTCCTCGATGTTCCGCTCCACGGGGAAAACCTTACAGACCGAGAGGAAGACGAGGAGGCAGAAGAAGGAGGTGGCCACTTTACGGACGACTTCCATCTGAGAAGACATGTTTGTTCTGGTTTAGTTTTCCAGAGGACGATGCAGACCTGCAAGTAAACAAGTATCTGCAGCTGGTTGCTCATAAACGCAGCGTTCCTTTTACCTCCGAACCAGGAACTGGGAACTGGGGGGAGGCGTCAGTCCCGACCAGACTCCAGTTTACTGGTCTGAAAATGAGATAGCAGCCGAGCAAAACAACCTGTTTGCTAAATGTTATTGTTCAGTTACGAAATCACACGAGATTTCGTGAACTCTCGTGACATTTCGTCGTTCTGTTATGAAATCTCACGAGATTTTGTGAGTAAAATATATCAACACCACGTTTTAAATGTCAATAACCCTCTGTAAAAAAGAAGTTTTTGAAGAAAAAGAAGAGGAAGTGTTGGGGTTTTTTAGACTTTAAATATCGTTTAAATAACGGTGGGGTGGCCGATGTCCGATACTCAGTTTTAAGGCTGATATAGGCCGATACCAGTAAGGAGCCAATTTTATTGTGCATCCCTAGCCAGGAAATGCCCGAAGCATCATATTGTGTCTGAAGCTAAAACGCTAAAGTTTGGTCTGAATTTAACTGTTTTCATTGACGCCATCAAACTAATATGAGACTGGATCATGTGACCAACGTTTGGGAACGGCTGGATCATGTGACTTACGTATGGGGACGGCTGAATCATGTGACTTACGTACAGGGACGGCTGAATCATGTGACCTACGTTTGGGAACGGCTGGATCATGCGACCTACTTTCGGGGAGGGCTGGATCATGTGACCTACGTTCTGGGAGGGCTAGATCATGTGACCTATGTTCTGGGAGGGCTGGATCATGTGACCTATGTTCGGGGACGGCTGGATCCTTTGACCTACGTTCGGGGAGGGCTGGATCATGTGACCTACGTTCGGGGAGGGCTGGATCATGTGACCTATGTTCGGGGACGGCTGGATCCTGTGACCTACGTTCGGGGAGGGCTGGATCATGTGACCTACGTTCTGGGACGGCTGGATCATGTGACCTACGTTTGGGGAGGGCTGGATCATGTGACCTACGTTCGGGGACGGCTGGATCATGTGACCTACGTTCGGGGAGGGCTGGATCATGTGACCTACGTTCTGGGAGGGCTGGATCATGTGACCTACGTTCTGGGAGGGCTGGATCATGTGACCTATGTTCAGGGACGGCTGGATCCTGTGACCTACATTTGAGGATGGCTGGATCATGTGACCTACATTTAGGGAGGGCTGGATCATGTGACCTATGTTCGGGTATGGCTGGATCCTTTGACCTACGTTTGGGGACGGCTGGATCCTTTGACCTACGTTCAGGGACGTCTTGGTCATGTGACCTATGTTCGGGGACGGCTGGATCCTGTGAGCTACGTTAAGGGGGGCTGGATTATGTGACCTACATTTAGGGACGGCTGGATCATGTGACCTACATTCGGGGAGGGCTGGATCTTGTGACCTTTGTTCGGGGACGTCTTGGTCATGTGACCTATGTTCGGGGACGGCTGGATCCTGTGAGCTACGTTAAGGGAGGGCTGGATTATGTGACTTATGTTTAGGGAGGGCTGGATCA